>CM053775.1:3182133-3226449 GCA_028658325.1 Potorous gilbertii
ATCCATTAGCCTCCCCATCCAGAGGTTGAAAGTACTGGTCATGGCCTTGCTAAGAGTTCTTAAGACCTTTCAAGCTGTCATCCTCATAGCTCATCTATAAACTAGAAATCTACAAGCATAAATTGTCCTGGTTCTGCTCCCTTCACTACCCCCGGTCATGTAGGTCTTGCCAGGTTTCTCCGAAACCACGCCTTTTAGCATATCTTAGGACAGTAACATTCTACCACATTCATATACCATAGTTTGTTCATCTGTACCTTGATTAATAGACACCCACCTAGTTTCTGGTTCTGTGCTACAGTAAAAAGCTTTAAATATTGATACATATGGGTCCTTTTCCTCTTCTTTGGATCTTTTGATTACTTTGGGGTATGGACCTAGTAGTGCATACCCCACTATGCTGGGTCAAAGAGTACTCCCAGGTTAGTGGCTTTGAAGATCCTAGTTACAAATGGCAGCCATCCTCCCTCAGCCCTTCCAGGAACTGTTACTTTTTCTATTTTTATCATTTTTGCCAATTCAGTTCCTGTCAGAGGGAACCTCAAAGTCATTTAAATTTGCATTTTTCTATTAGTTATTTGGAGCGAGTTTTTATATGACTGTTGATAGTATGTATTTCTTTTGAGAATTGCTTCTTCCTATCCTTTAACCACATTATCTACTGGGGCTTGGCCTTTGTTCTTATATATTTATATCAGTCCCTTGTATATTTTAAATTTTAGACCTTCATGAGAAAAATTTGCTGCAAAGATTTTCTTCAAGTTAGTTTTTCCCTTCTGATGAGCACATTTTTCATCAAAGCTTTTCAATTTTATGTATTTAAGTGTTCATTTTATCTTCTATGACCCTCTTTATCCATTATTTGTGGAGAAGTTTTCCCCTAATCATCATTGTAAAAAAGATTCTCCTTCTCTCCTATCCTAATTTGTTGGGTTTGACCTTTTATTTCTAGGTCTTTCATCTATTTGGAGATTATCGTGATTTGGGATGTGGGGGCTAAGCCTAATTTCTACCAATTTTCCCAGCAGCTCTTGTCAGGTAGCTAAATCCTTGTCCCTGGTATCTCTGGGTTTATCAGATACACTCTGCTATTGTGTTCAGTTATTGCTGGATCCTGGGTGCTGAATTTGTTCTACTGAACGATTTTTTTCTAACAAGTCCCAAATTGTTTTAATGATTTCTTCTCTGCAGGATACGTTGAGATCAGGTATTACTGGGCCCACTCCTTTCCTTCCCATTTTTTTCCCATTATTTTCCTTGAGATTTTTGACCTTTTATTTATGTGGATGAATTTTTCAAATGATTTTGTCTTCTTCTATAAAGAAACTCTTTGGTAGTTTGATGGGCATGGCATAGAATCTGTCAATTAATTGAGATAGTATTGTCATTGATATTAGCATGGCCCCACCATAAACAATTAATTCCTTTCCAGTTATTTAAGTCTCGATTTTAGACTTTGATGGATGTTACCTCATGCAAATATTTCCTCCATGTTACCAGTTCTCATATATTTGATTTTTTTTTGTTGTTCTTGTTTTATTTCTCCAAAAAATGTTTAGATTTTATGGAGCCAAAATGGCCTATTTGGGGCTTCTCTGGTCTCTTCAACCTGTGTTTCATTAAGAATTGTCTACCTAGCCAAAGTTGATCCTCTCTTTATTTTCATTCAGTTATGATGAGACCTTTTAGATCCAGGTCCATTCTAAAATATGATTACTCTTATGAAACAGCCAGGAAATGGCCACCAGGTGTCAGGACAGACAAGCTCACTGGGTGCTTTGAGCTGTTGGTTCATGTCTTTTGAAAGAGGTGAAAAAGAAGAAGTCCTCTAATTGTAATTTCTTCGCCTCTCCCCCTCCAACTTCTCCTATAAGGAGAGAAGGTGATAAATAAATGAACCTATTACAGTAGAAAGACCCTGTTCTCCTTCCTCTTCCTCTCCATGAAATGAAGGTGATGGGAGTTGAGGGAATGAGATGGAGGTGTTAGGTCAACGATGTAAATACCCAGGTCACTAAATTACTAATAAATCAACAAACATTTATTAAGCACTGACCATGCTCAACATGCTAAGCACTGGGGATTAAAATGAAAAAAAGAAACCTACTGAATTCTGGATAAAGGGAAGAAAAGGGGGCAGTGGATCAGAAGCAGATCTCTAGATCAATCACAGTCTTCTCTTTTACTGCCCTATTTGCACAGAGGTAGAGTGAGGGGAGAGGAAAAAAGTATAAAAGGATGGAATAGAGAGAAATATATATTTAACAATGAATAACCATGAATGCAATGAACTGACCCATAAAACAGAAAACATCTAAGAGTATTGTTTACAAGAAACACACCTAAAAGAGATTCACACAGAGTTTTAAAATAAAGGGAGGCAGCAGAATGTTATTCATGCTTCAGGTGAACTCAAAAAAGCAGAAAAAGCAATTAGGATTATTTCAGACAAGACAACAGTAAAAAAGACATTATTAGAAAATATAAATAGTGAAACTATGTTTAAAGGTACCATAGATAGCAAATTATATACACATGCACACACACACACACATACACATACAGGCATAGCTTCTAAATATAAAAGTTTATTTCTTTACAGGGAGAAATAGTAAAACCATAATAATGGAGACCCCTATCTACCTCTTTTAGACCTAGACCAAAAAATCTTGAATTTAAAAAATATATATTTTAACAAGTGTTTCAATATAATTGACTTTCTTTGTAACTTTATTTATTTTATGCATTTAAAAACTATTCCAAGAAGAGACCAAGAAGCTTTACCAGACTGCCAAAAGAGTCCATCTCTCTCTCTCTCTCTGTCTCTCTCTCTGTCTCTCTCTCTCTCTCTCTCTCTCTCTCTCTCTCTCACACACACACACACACACACACACACACACACACACATTTAGGGACCCCTGTTCAATTGTTTCAGTTGTGTCTGACTCTTTGTAACCCCATTTCGGATTTTCTTGACAAAGATACTAGAGTGGTTTGCCACTTTTTTCTCCAGATCATTTTATACATGAGGAAACTGAGGCAAACAGGGTTAAATGATTTGCCCAGCTAGTCTGATGCCAGATTTGAACTCAGGTCTTCCTGACTCCAGGCCTGACACTCTATCCACTACACCACCCAGCTTCCCTAAGAATCTCAGACCTAAAGACAAATCTAACAAAAAGACAAGTTAATGACCTGAGTAGAATTTTAGAAAATTTTAATATAATAGACGTGGTGACTGTTGAATGGGAAGAGAAAGGAGTATACACATTCTCAGCTATGTATGGTACCTTTACAACAACTTACCATATATTAAGGCATAAAACCTCACAAAGGCAGAAAAAGTAAGCACATCTCAATGCCCATGATGCAATAAAATATGTATTCGATCAAGGGCCTTTAAAGAAAAGATTAAAAATTAATTGGAGAATAATTTCATCCTAAAGACTTAGTCAAATCATAATAGATAGATTTCATCAAAGAAATGACAATGAGACAATATGTCAAAACTTTTGAAATGCAGCCCAAGGGAAAAATGGATATTTTCCAAATCCTTTTATCAACAAAGGAGAAAAAGAACATCAATAAAATATGTAACTAAAAAAGATAGAAAAGCAATAATTTTTTTAAAAAGTCAACTACATGCCAAAATGGAAATTCTAAAAAATCAAAGAAGAGATTAACTAAATTCGAAGCATAAATAATTGACAAAACTAGGAACTACTTTTTAAAAACCTAACAGAATAAATAGCTAATCTGTTTTTAAAAAAACAAAAAGAGAAACACAAATTTCCAGGATGAAATAAAATGGGAGACTTCACAACAAATGAAGATGAAATAAATGAAATTATCAGAATTTTTTCCAATTATATACCAACAAAATGAAACTTAAATGAAATTGATTCATACTTATAAAAATATAAAATTCCCTGGGTAAAAGAAAAAGCCATAAAAAATTGAAATAATCCAATTTCAGAAAAAGAAATTGAACAAACCATAAACTGAACTCCCAAAGAAAAAAGCCCCAGGACCAGATAGATTTACAAATTAATTCTATCAAACATTCAGAGAATAATTAATTCCAATACCATATAAACTAAAAAACAAAAGGGAAAAAAGAATCTTACCAAATTCCTTCTATGATACAAATATGGTCTTGAAACCTACATCTGGAAGTTACAAAGGAGAAAAACATAACTATAGACCTATATCTGTATGAATATTGATATAAATATATTAAAATAGCACAGAGTCTACAACAACGTATTTAATGAACTGTACATTAGGGCTAGATTGGGTTGTACCAGGAGAATAGGACTGGTTCATTATAAGAAAAATTATAAACACAATAGTCTGTATTAATAAAGATAATGAAAAATCATATCAATAGATTTTTGTAAACAATTTTGATAAAATACAATGCCATTTCTGTTCAAATTAAAAGTATAGGAATAAATCGACCATTCCATGAGATGGTAAACAATATCCAGCTAAAACCAAGGGTCAACATTATATGTCAGTTGCATGGAAAGACTTTCTACTATGAGCTACTACAAAACCAAGATATTTATTATCCCCATTATTAGTTGATAGAGTCTTTCAGAATGGTAACTATAGCAATAAGACAAGAAAAGGTAGGGTAAAAAGCCAGGTAAAGAGTAGACAAAACCACTGTTCTTTGTAGATATGGTATTCTGTTTGGAGGGGTTATGGAAAATGCACCATTGCATTGTTGGTGGAACTGTCAGTATAACTATTTTATAAGCAATTTGAGATTATGCAAATGGAGCGGCTAAAGTGTCCATAATTTCAGTGCTAGACATATATCCCAAGGAGGTCATTCCCAAAAAGAAAGTCCCCAAATACACCAAAATATTTAGAGCAGCACTTTTTTGTGGTAGCAAAGAAATGGAAAGAAAGTAGATGTCCAACTAATGGGGACTAAACAAATTGTAATACGTGAATCATAATGGAATATTACAGTTCTATGAAAAATGATATGATGAAGACAGAGAAACATGGAAAGACTTACAATAAGCGGTCAGAATGAAGTCAGCAGAGCACTTCCCTCAGAACCAGCTTCTTCCTCTGTAAAATGGGGAAATTGAGTTAGATGCAAATGACAAGGTTGGCCTAGATGACTTCTAAGGTTTCTTTTCACTTCTTCGCCCTCCAGGGCGTACTCCATCGTGGGGTTAGCAAACACATTGGGGCGCTCCTTCTCGCGCCGCGATGTCTTCTGGCCGGTCACCTTACTCGGGAAAACACGCTGGTAACGTCCGTTCTGGTCCTCCATAGACCCCTTGAGCCATCCGCGCCCGGACGTGTGGGTCAGGTCTCCCTGGAACTGCGCCTCTTCCTCTGTCTGGTTCAGGGTGCAGGTGGGGTGCAGCTGGGTCTCGGGCTCGGCCACGGTCACGGTCGCGGTTTTCCAAAGGGCAAGCACCAGGACCGTCAGGAGAGCAGCCTTCCGCGACTTGCCCAGTAGGGTGAAACCCATTGTCCCGGCGACCTTTCCGACAGGCTTTAGTGTGGCTTCCTCCTCCTCGCTCCCACCGGTGGCCCGCGCACCTCCCTGCGGTCGCCCCCCTCGGCCGCCTCCCTCATACTGATAATCCGGTTGTCCAGGCGTTGCTATGAGGCTGGTTCTGGAGCCCAAATGAACAGTGCGATGACGTGTCCCACTCTTTGTAACTCCATTTAGAGTTTTCTTGGCAAAGATACAGGAGTGGTTGGCCATTTCCTTCTCCAGCTCATTTTACAGAGCGCATTTGGGTTTAGTGACTTGCCGGGGGTCACCGATTTGCACTCAGGAAGATGAGCCTTCCTGCCTCCAGAGCTGAGCACAATAAAGAGCTCCACAGTACTTTAAACACGGCCTCCGCAGCCAATCCCCATCTCCAGACAGGTTGCCTTCCTCTGCACCCTGCGTCTGGGACATTATTCTCCATTTGGGGTTTCCTCTGGTGACTAGGGCAATTTTACTGACTTTCAACTGAAACCTGTCTCTTCCTACGTTCCCAACATTGCCAACACCACATTTGCCCCATTGTTTGGGGAAGATTTGGTTGGTCCCAAGGTCCCTTAGTTCCTTTTCACTAAAGCAGGCCCAAATGATCTGCTTGGGCCAGTAGCACTTACTAAGGCTAAGTACATTATATCTAATGGCCTGATTTTCTGAAATGATATTTGGGGTTACTGAAATCACTGAAGGTCCAAAAGGGAGGGAGGGCTGAGACATCTTGGTTTTCTCCTGTTATTCAGAGCCTTGGGAGGGGAGGAGGGCACTTCATCAGTCTGCTGAGTCACTACAGCACCCTTGGGAGATGACTCACTTCACTCACTACCTGAGTGCCTTTAGGATATCACTCAGTTTCTCTGGGTCTCAGCTTCCCCATCGGTAAAATTGAGTGAAGGTCCTTCAGGCCTCATCTCCAGGAGTACTGGGCACAGATGACGAGCCTGAGGATGGGGAGGGACAAAGGTATAAGAGCTCAGTCTAGTAGGAGGAGGAAAAACTAGATTATAATACAAAAGAGAGGAGGGAGGAGATTAGAGTGGGAAAATTCTAGGCACAAGGAAATAGTGTTTGCTAGGGCCAAAAGGTGGGGATGTGTATAGGGGATGGCAAGTGGGATGGCTCAATTCAGGGAATTGGATGAGAGACCTGGTCGAGCCATGGCTAATTTGGGGGCATGCCATCCCTAGCCCCCCGGTCCAGCCCCTGATCTAGTTTGACTTTTTCCTTTGGAGTCTGTGGGGAGAGAAGTGAAGGATGCCAGTGGGCAACAGCAGCTACAAGGCTGGCCTCGGGCCACATCTGTACATCTCCAAGGCCCCTGGGCAGCCTAGAGGGGCATCCCAAGGTCTTCCTTTGGATACTTCCTCTGATCACAGGGTGGGGGTGATGAAGTTCCAATTTGAAAGTCAGGCAAGCAGGAAGCTTCTGAATTCCAGCAGTCCAAAGGAAACTAGCACTCAATAGATGTCCCACTCAGATGGGTTTGGGAAACCATCCAGAGCGTGAGCAAGGCATCTTCCCCACAGGGGCCAACACCTCTTGGACAACTTTCCTTTGCCTGAGGCTTCATAAGTGGCAGAAGGCCTCAAGTCCCCTGCAGTGTTGGGTGCGGGCAAGGTGAGGTACTACAGGGACTCAGCCCAGGTGCAACCACTTAACCTGCTTAGCTGGAGCTGTGTTTATTCAGTTCAAATGGTGCTGAAATGGTCCAGTGGAGAGAAAGCTGCCTATAGGGCCAAAGGCCCAGGGACCAAATGATGACTCCCCAGTGAGCATGGGCTAGTCATGGGCTCTCCTGTGGACCAGAACACTTCCAGCTTGACCTCTATGACCATGGGAGTCATCATGGTATCTACCATAGAATCATGGGAGCTCAAAGCACCTTTCTGACCCTTGGCTTTCCTCTCCTGTGGAATGGGTATATTAGCTCCCTGTTGCTGCAAGACTCAAATGAGACAAGGTCCCAAAGCATCTCAAAAACCCATAGTGCCAAATGAAAGGAAGGCATGAAGGGCTATGCATATGGTCAGGGGTGAGGGATCTGGCCAAGAGGATCAGCCAATGTGTGTTGAGAAGAATATGCAGTCTAGATTTATTAACAGACAAATCCAATAGAAATGATGGCCAGCATGAGGGAAACCAGTCCTTCACCAACTCATACGATATCCATCCACTCCCCTCCCCCCACCCCCCACCCTCCCCACACCTTTTGGCAGTTAGTACTGTAAACAGTCAGACCCTGTGACTTCCTAGCTAATAATATGCAGGTCCTTCCTTTCCATACAGATAAGGATGGCTCCCTATCAGGTCAACAACCTGCTCCCAACAGCTCTGCTCCTCACATAGCCTTGTAGGGACCGGGAATGGAGGGCGGAGTGGGGGCTAGGGGTGGGGACCTGAGATGGAGGGGAGGAGTGGGGGCTGGGAATGGAGAGGAAGTATTGTCCCTGGAATGAAAAGGCAAAGAGAGGCACAGTCAGAGTGTGTGTGTGTGTGTGTGTGTGTGTGTGTGTGTGTGTGTATCTGCAGCTAGGCCCAACTGTAGGGCCTAGCTTCATCTGGCAGTGATAAGCTATATGGATCCCTGAATTCTAGCCCCATCCCCACTCCTGGCCAACCCCTCCACTGCGACCTCCTCTGGCCTTTGGCTCAGGTAGCATAGGGTCCCAAGGTCAGTCAGGAGTGATCCTAGTAGAGCTCCCTTGTGTGGCGTCAGGGCCACAGACTAGTCTTCCATCCTGAGGTGTCGGTAGGGGACGGGAGGGGCCAGGCGTCACATCTCCTAGGGGAAGCAGTAAGCTCTCTTTCCCTTGGGCTACACCAGGAAGAGAAGGATGCTGTCTGGCCCCAAGGTCCCCTCCAGGGGAGCTGGCCTCCCACTCTGTTCCTAGGGTCAAGATTTCCAGGAACCAGAGCTGAAATGCTCTGGGGACCCTTTCTAGATCTCTTGCTTCCTCGAAGATGTCTGAAATTACTAAAGAGACATCTGAGGGTAAATCCTGGAAATCCTGGGGCGGGGAGGGAGCAGGGCAGGGAGCTGGCCTTTCTGTACCCGGGCTCCTTCCACTCCACATTCTTAGACCTGCTCACCTTTGTCCTGTAGAAGGAAGTGTATTTTCTGACCTGGTATCACTAGCTAGGTCGACTAGAGAGACTCATAGGACTTCATCCTCCCATCCCCATCCCCCCAATGCCCAGAGTCCTTTGTTCAACCTTCTCTTCAGATCACAGAGGTTCTGTACTCCTGAGGCCTCCCCCCTGCCCCATCAGTCTGCCTCCTCCCTAGAAAACAATGAGGACACAGTGCTCAGAATACCTGCCCAAGCGCAGCTCCCCTCTCCCCCCAACTACCACCTAGGCAGAAAAGGAAAATCCAGTTCTTTGTCCTCTGGGATCTTTCCAAGCCTCCTTGGGGCAATGGATGAACAAGGCTGGAGTTGGTCCTGTGGTCCCCAGGTCAGCTGGAGCAAACACATTAGGCAGTTCCATCTTACAAGTCAATTTCAGATGAAAAGCTGGCCCCTAACACTCTTCAAACTGGGGGCAGAGGCTTCTTACATAGCCAACCGGAAGGCCCCAAAGTAACTCGAGGTGCCATCCGTATCATCCACAGCCAAGGAAGAGACAGATACCAGGAGCTCATCCCCTGCTTTCAGCTCAAAGAGGCCCCCCTGGTAGATGGCATGGAGGCCATACTCAGCCTCTGGAGACCAGCACTTGGTAGCCACGCCTTTCAGGAGCAGGATGGGTTGGCGGTAAGCTGTCTGTCGGCTAATGCACTGGACCAGCTGCTGGCTTGTGGGCTGACTCCCTTCAGCCTCAGCTGGATATCTGAAGTAGATCTGAGAATAGACATAGTATTTGCCCCCCTGGCTGACTCTCAGTGCACCTGTCTTGAAGGTGATGTTCTGCAGGTGGGAGAGCAGGCCTCGAGACTCCCAGTTGTACAGAGGGTAGCGGCAGGACTGGGGCAGCTCCCCAAGGTGGTCAAGGTTGTCTAGAGGAAGATGAATGAGATACAGTTAAACTCAATGAGCAATTATTAAGCACCTATTAGATAGAGAACAAACTGAAAAGACCAGAGACTAGGAACAGGGAGACTAGGCAGGGAAGAAGGCCCAAAGCACAGGGTTAGAAGAGCAATGGATCTGTAGCCTCCTGTCCAATCTCACACAACCAGACCTCACCAAAGGAATCCCTAGGAGCCCACACCAAACAAGTGGGCATCCAGTCTTCACTTGAAGACCCCCAGAGATAGGAAAGCCACTCATGTTACCACATTACCAAGCTTTGGCTCAACCTCCCTCTCTGCAATTACCACCACCTCCCCACACCTCCTCCCCCCCAGAGAGAGGAAGAGGCAGGAGATGGGAGAGCACACTCAGGGAAGGGGAAATGTCTTACTCAAGGTCACACAGTTATGGAGCTTGCTTTTTCTTCAATCAGCTCCATCAAGCTAGGGTTGGACCAATCACTGGATATGTAGTAAATACTGATTGGCTAAGACCCTCACATCACTTAGATAGAAGGGGAGGAGAGTACGGTGGTATGCTCCTAGGCTAGTATGCTGTCCTTTTGTGTTCTTTCAGCAGGGGATAAGTGAAGGCCTGATATTGTTCTAGGGCCCATTCTCAGTCTCCTGAGGACCATGGTGGTCCTGAGTGCAAGGATGATAGGTCTCTGGGTGGATCTGGGTCTGCACTCACCCGAACTGGAAGCAGTGGAGGGGATGAGGGTGACATGGGCTGAGGGCTGAGCTCCTATGGAGAAGGGATGTGTCATCGGTGGCTGCCCCTCCACACCTGGAGAGGTACTCGTCAAACCTACAGAAAAAAGCAAATGACAAAAAGCTGGCAGAGAAAGGGGGGAAGGTTGCTTGTGATACACTCCCATCCCCCACCCCAGAACTCAAGGTCAAGGCCAAGAGGATGGCTTTCCCTTCCCTCACTCCCTTCTTCAGATTGGGCAAGAGGAGTTATGAACAGCCAAAACACAAAGGGGGGAGGGGGAAGGAGGAGAGAGAGGAAGAGAAAGATGAGGAAGAGAGAGAGACAGAGAGACAGAGACAGAACCCTTGCACCAGAGTCCAACACCCCTCCCCTTCCTTGTTTGTACTCATAATGTCTGACACGCTTGTCTAGCATTTTACATGACCTTATTTGAACCCTGCACCCACTCTATGCGCTAGGTAACTACTTCCATACATTATAAGCACCATTTCACAGACATTCCAACTGATGCTCAGAGAAGGTAAGTGACTTGCCCAGGGTCACAGAGCTGTTGATTATCTAAAGTGGAACTTGGACCTGGCTCTGCCTGACTCTAAGTCCAGTATTCTCTCCCCTGGACTCCCCAAATAGCCTCCTTACCAACAGTCTCTCCCCTCTCCAATCCTTCTTCCCTGAGCTGTCTTTGGAAGCCTTCTCTTCCCAGTATTCCTCAGTGCAGGCTCCCTGGCCAACTGCCTAGTCTTCACCCATTTGCCCTTCATTTGCCCAGGCTGTTCCCCACGCTCCCACACAGATATTTTCTCCTTATCTCAGCCACCTGGAATTCTGGGTTTCCTTTAAGACAGCTCAAATCCCACCTTCCACAAGAATTCCCCCCTCCTCCATTTCCTCCCCCCTACCCTCCCTAACCCCTTGTACCCATTTGGCAGATATTCTGAACATTAATGTCCTAGCAGCCCCAGGCTCCATTAGTATGTAAGCTCCCTTATGAGGAGGATTGTTTCATTATCTCTCCTTGTAGCCTCAGCGTCCAGCACAGTGCCTGGCACAAAGTAGGTGCTTTAAAAATGCCTACTGGTTGACTGATTCAGTTTTTATTAAGCACCTACCATTTCAAAATCGCTGTTGTAGACATTTGAAACAAAGAACTCAGAAGGTCAGAGTTGATAGGGATAGGGCACTGTATCCAATCAGAGACAAGTTCAAATCCAGTCTCAGATACTTTCTAGCTAGGTGACCCTGGGCAAATCACTTCACCTCCATCTGCCTCAGTTTCCTCCTATGTAAAATGGGGATAAAAATAGCACTTACCTCTCCAGGGCTGTCGTGAGGCTCAAATGAACAAATATATGTACAGCTGTTTGACAAACTTCAAAGTTCTACGTAAACGCATGCTGACAACGTTATTACTATTGCTCTAAGAGGGCAGGTTCTTAAACAAGCCCTGAGGGAATCAGCTCACCTTTCTGTAAACTCCGGTGGAGAATGTTGTCAGTCACCTAGAAGAAAAAAAGGCAGGCATGAGAAAGGCCTGAGCTGGGAGGTCCAAAGTCAATCAACATTACTGAGTATCTACTATGTGCCAGGTACCATGTGCCTAGGGACAGCTAGGTAGTACCACAGTGTGTATAGAGCACCAGGCCTGGAGTTGGGAAGACTCATCTCCCTGAGTTCAAATCTGGCCTCAGACACTAGCTGGGTGACCCTGGTAAGTCACTTCACCCTGTTTGCCTCAGTCTCCTCATCTGTAAAATGAGCTGGAGAAGGAAATGGCAAACCACTTTTGTGTCTTTGCCAAGAAAACCCCAAATGCAGTCACAAAGAATCAGACATGACTGAAAAACAACTCAACAACAACAGTGTTCTACAATCTGGGGATATCCAGGCAAAAATGAAACAGTCCCTGCCTGCTTTCCAAAGGCTTATTTATGTTCTAACATTTAAGGGAATACTAGGTAGTTTAGGCCGAGGGAGGGAGGGCAGGCACAAGCAGCTGTGGGGCTCAAAATAGGCCTCCTGCAGAAAGTGGGAAACCAGGGATTCTGCACGGTTAAAAAGAGAAGGCATCCCAGAGACAAGAGATAAAGTGATCTGTGTGAGAAGAGTGCAGAGGCCACTTTGACCAGACCACAGAATGCACAGAGAGGAAGACATAGGAAGCCTAGAAAGGCGAGGGCCAGGTTGTGAAGAGGTGGAAAGGCAGGACAGAGGGTCCTAAAGGTAAGAGGGAGCCAGATGCATTTTACTGAGGAGAGGTGTGTGTGCGTGTGTGTATGAGAGAGAGAATGTGTGTGTGTTGTGAGCGTGTGTGTGTTGTGAGCATGTGTGTGAGCATGTGTGTGCGTGTGTGAGCATGTGTGTGTGACACAGACAGGCAGTCAGACAGTGGGCCAGGTCAGGAGGAAGGCCACTCCCCAAGGCCATGCTCCCCAAGGCTGCTCACCGAGGTCACATAGGATTTGATGCTACCCATGAGCTTGAGGCACGTCTGGTTGTTGATCAGCTCCTCCAGGTTCGGGTTCTCTTGCAGGCTGTTGATCAGCTGGAGGCACTTCAGCTCCTCTGGAATCCCCTGGGCCTGGGTCTTTAACTAAAGAGAGACATACACACTCCAAATTTACTACCTCACTCTCTTGGCAGCCGAGATTTCAGCCTAAATCCAAGCCAAGGAGTCCAACCCTGATTTGCCCTTGGCTAGCCACTATGTGACTTTGGCCAAGTTGTTTAGAGTTAGGGTTCATTCATCTGAAAAATGGGTATATGAATACCTGCCATTGTCAAGGGAAGAGAGTTTGGAGAAAGGTTTGGAGAAAGTCTGAAGGAGAAACCTAAACACCTGTTGAATGAATTAGCCCCAACAAGACTTCAGGCTTCTTGGCAGACCTAGGCTGAGGCAGAATGGTGAAACATCCCTGTCAGCAGCAGCCCCATCTCCACTCCATCTGGGGTCCCTACATGGACTGCTTAGTAGGACCCGGGCCTTTCCCACCAATCAAAACTTCTCATCCTAAATTCCCCACTCTTAGGGCTGAACTCTCTATGGACCCACTCTCTGCCCCTCCCTTCCCCAGGCTATTCTCACACACCCTGACCCCCTACTGCATCGTATATGGGTCTTCCAGTATGGCCTGGGGATCCCTGAGACCATTTAAGGGGGCCCAACAAGGTCAAGTATTTTCATAATATGAAGACATTTTAATTTCCAATACAATAAATATACTGCACAGAAACAAAAGTTCTTTGGGGAAGTCTTCAATAAATAAAGGGGTCCTGAGACAAAAAATGTTTGAGAACTGAGGATGCTGAGTAGTCTCATGGGTGGAATTCGTTTGGAATATTCTAATTTGACTAACTGAGGCACATTGCCCGGTGCTTCTCTACCGCGCCTTCCTCTGGGAGCCTGGTTCCAGCTCCTGCCTCCCCTCCATGTGCCTATGACCCCACTTCTCTCCTTGTCCCCTTCATTTGCTTCCTTTATCCCTCCTCATCTCTTCTGTCCTCCTTCCCTTTCTGTTCCTTGGACCAGAGATACAGACTCTGTCCTCTCCTGGGCTGCTTTCAAGCTTTCTCAGTTCAGGCCATTGTCCCTAATAGGTGCCACCTAGGGGGAGGCTGATCTCCATTAGCCTTGCCTCTTCCCCCAGCAGTGCTATCCTAGTGCCCTTACATCCTATCAACAAAAGCATCATAGCATCAAGCCTTGACCTGGGGTACAAACAAACAAACAAAAACCCCAAACCATGCATCAAATAAAGCAACAACTTGGGAGTGCCCATCACAGCCAGCACTGAGCCATGGCAGGGGACCGGGAGGCTTATCCAGGAAGCAGAGACAAGGTCTGTGGAACATCAGCGGTGGCAGTCAGATGGCTGGCAAATCCACCAAGACCTGAAGGTTTGCGAACGGCTTGTCCTTCACTACCTCCTTTCAGGATCCTGTCTCTCAGCCTTTTCATGTTGGGATAAACTGCCCTGGACACCTCAGCACAGGCCCTGCCTGCTCTCCCAGCTGGAAGCATCCCATCCACTGGAGAGAGTTTACGCCCAAAGGAATGGACATGAGAAAACAGGAAGCCCCTTGAGCCCAATGAAGATAACCTAAAAGGTGCAGCTTAGGATTTCAGTCTGAAGGGACTGAAGACATTTCAGCCTGAGAACACTAGAACATTCCTTATTAGCTTCTTTATTTTGGGTTATGTTTAGAGGTAATGAGCCTTAGTGGAAAGGATAGGACCTGGATGCCAATCCTCCCTCTAACTCTGAGAAGCTGCAACTGGACCCTGTTTTCTGAGCCTCAATTTCCCCTGTTGTTTTTCATTTGTGTCTGACTCTTTGGGTCTTCTTAGTAAGTAAGTGTCTGAGGTTACATTTCAACTTAGATCTTCCTGAGGCTAGGAACTCTCTAGCCACTATGCCATCCAGCTACCCTAGGTGAAAAATAGTTCATTGGCATCTCACAGGGTCTTGTGAGGTCTCAAAGCCCAAAGCAAGCTCTCAATGGCTGGCTTATGGCCCTCCTGCAGCCTCTCTTCACTGTGCTCTCCCTTGGACACCTTCTCTCTGACATCCTTTTAGTTAGATGGGTCTCTAATATTCCCCATCCTGGACTTCCAACTACCAGCTATCTGTGCCTCAGCTCTAGCACTTAAGGTGGTGGATGGATGCCCAGCTGGCAGGGATGCCTCCAGCAATGGGAAGGAAGACAAAAGGGGAGTAGCTGGAACCCTAATCATGGGCCTAGAGAACATACAATGGCACAACCTGGCACTGTTCTGCGGTGATTGGGTTGAAATGTTTTTCCTGGTTCAGAGAGGATTCATTCTCAAGGTGACAGAGGATATATCCAGTGACAACACCGCCAGTAAAACAAGAGGCAACAATCAAACTTACCTTAAAAGATATGACTTTTAAAGTCTTTTAAAAGTCTTTTAAAGACATGACATCCACTCTGACTGTGGATTGGAGCAACACATGAAAAAGTGTCGAAGAAATGCCATTATTAAGCTGACAGGAGCCCTTCCCTTGCCCAGAAGCCTAGCCCAGTTCCCGTCTGTGGCCCTAGTTCAGGGCTAGGGGGAAATGAGGACCCAGGGGATCCATATCCTGAGAGCCTCAGAAGGCCACCTCTTCTGTGCCAATTCCAGTCACTGGCTCTTCTACTCCATAACTCAGTGCTCCATAACACTGGCCAGGGTCTGGCCTTCCTCAGCTGAGACCTCCCAGGGACTGAAGAGGCAGTCTGTGGGACATAGTGGGGGAACAGAGATTTTAGAACTAAATTGGCCCTCCAGAGATCATGGGGGTCATTCTCCCAGGCAGATGTTTCCTCCTCCACAAAATGACCACTGATGACACACACAAAGAATTCTGACACACTCTGGGTTATTACTTCCCCCATCTGACAAATGAAATAACTGCATCCCAGAGTTAGTTTCCTGTCCAGGGTCCCCCAGCTAGTACTAACTATCTTTCCTGACATACTACATACTTTCTCCCACTCTACAAGGATTCCCTGAACCTCTGGTCAACCTTCAAAAAATGTAACTGTGGAAGACATACATACACCTAGAAAAAATTTACAGGATCATTTTGCCCAACACAATATCCATTCCTTTTCCAGATGGGGAAATTGAGCCCCAGAGAGGGGAAGGGCCCTGTAGATTAAGTGACAGAAGTGGGATCAGAACCCAGATTTCCTGAGTCCAAATCAAAGGCACCTTCTTCCACATCACCCTACCTACCTCCCAAACACTGTCCCCAACACCACTCTTGTGCCAACTCCGTGACAGAGCTAGGGGGCTAGAGCTCAGAGGTCTGCTAACAGTTCCTTTGCTCCCAAGGTGCTTTGGGTATATCTAGACTCTAGTGGACAGAATCCATTGTCTGAGAATGGCCCAAGCCTGCCAGACTGTCCCAAGGCAGGACAGCAGGATCAGCTTAGTCTTGTGTTCCCAAGTTCCTGATCCTGCAGCCCTTCTGCACCAAGAGGCAGCACCCAGAAGTCCAAAGGGATAGGGAGGGAGTGCCTCAACTGAGAAATTCAACTGAAGAACCAGAAGCCAGTCAGCTTTTTCCCTCAGGGTAGCTCAGTCTGGAAGACGGTGCTGGGCCGGGGGGGGGGTCTTGTACTTCCCTGACCCCCTCCCTGACCCCTCACCCACTCTGAGCCCAGTCCAGGTTTAGCAGTCAGGCAGGGCTCCCCAAATGCTGGTGGAATGACTAGTTATGTTCTCCTTGGGCCTGTCTTCTGGAGGGCCAAGGTCTCTCACAGAGCTGTATTTGCACATGGCCCAGTAACAAGAAAGTTTCCCTGACATCAAGATGATGCCATCCTTCTTGGGCTAGTGAGACAGCCAAAAGACTGGAAGATAGAATGGAGAGAGAGAGAGAGATAGAGAGAGAGACAGAGAGACAGAGACAGAGATAGAGAGAGACAGAGACAAAGACACAGAGACAGAGATAGAGAAAAACACTCTTTGGTGAGAAGGGAAAAGGCCTGGATTTGGAGTTTGGAAAGGGGCTGGGTTGCAATTCCAGGTCCCCCTTTAAGATGTTCCATCTAGTCTTGGGAGACCCACTTCCAACCTAAAATGGGACAAGTGTTATGAAATTAACAAACCATCCCTTATCGCCAAACATTTACTCAGAACCTCCCCACTGAAGGGGTGGCCCAGTAGGAGACTAGCAGAACTGTACTGGGTTTGGACAGAGGGCATGAGCCCGAATCCCAGCGTCTGCTCTGTGTGATCTTGAATAAGTTACTTCTTTCTGGGCCTCAAGTATCCTCATAGACTCAGTGAGCCACAAGGGGCTATTCAACTCTTGATGCTACAACTCTCAGAATTTGGAAGGTCCATTTGGCTTCCAGTATTTTAGGGACTGAGATGAAGGGAGAAGTGGTCTTTGACTAGAGCCGGATGGACCCGTGCATCCCTGGGTCCCCTGGGCCTAGGCTGTGCCAGAGATAGTCATTGGGGAAGCTGACTTAGCAACATTTTGGAAATACCAAATTCTATTCGTGTCCTTGCTATTTAGTCATTTCTGGAAGTACCGCCCCCTCCCCAACTGAACTCTCCCTTGTAATAAAGAAAAAGAATCAATGACTGGTTAAGGGGGACACAGTTGAGGGGCCTCAGTCTGTACCGATTTCCCTTCCTGCTACTCCCTTCTGAGGTTCTGTCCCACCTGCCCTGTATACATTATGTATGTACACAGTTGTAACACTAAATGTGTGAAGGTGAGCTCATCTAGGGGAGGGACCAAGCTTTTTTCTTTCTCTGAATTCCCCAGACGTAGTACGGTGCTTGAAGTATAGTAGGTGCTTGCAGACTGGGTCAAATCCAAGTATCAATATCTTTTTAAAAACAGAAGTAAACCAATGTGTGAGTGAGGTGGGGTGGGGTAGGGTGGGATGAGAAAGCCCATCCTGACATGCCCAGGTAAAAACTGACCCACAAACCAAGTGTCAGGAACTGCAAGCTAAGATTTTGCACTGGCTGTGACCCTGGGCCTGCTCCATTCTGGAAAAGGTAAAACTTGCAGGGGCAACTCAGGCAGGGGCTGAGAGAGTAGTCAGAGCCAAGCCCAGGTAAGGAAGAGCTGTGAGTTCAGATGGAGACAATCAGACTAGGCTGAAAGTGTGTGCCTAGGGGGACAGGGAGGGGACTGTCTCCCCTCCCTGTCTCCCTCCTTCCCTCAGACTGTAATTTATGTCCAAGATTTCCCAAGAACTCAGTCACCATATACCACATGGGGCAAACAGCTGGGATTTGCTAGCCACCCCTTCCCCACCATGCAAAGATCCTGGAGCTGTGAGTCAAGCTCTGGCTCTGAGCCCTGGCTTTGTGGCAGCTCAGACAAGCCAGATATCTGCAGACTGGTAGAAAGTTAGGGCTGAAGGGTCTTTAGTCTCAGCAGTAAAATGAGGGAGCCTTGGGGAAGTCAAGTGAGTTGGCCAGGTTCCCACAGCCACAGTGGCAGAGGTGGAACAGAACCCAGGTCTCCAAACTCCCTAGATCTGGCCTCTTTCTGCTCTGTCAAGTGTTCCAGCCTCACAAACCTGGAGTGCAATGAGGGACCAGTGAGATAATGCAGAGTGCAAATGGTGCAGGGACACAGGTCCTTCCTTGATGCCTGCTCTGAGAGGGGCAGCAGGGGCAAGGAGGCAGCATTTGCATAGCCAGACCCAGCCACTGTGAGAGAGGAGAGCAAGACTCTGGACCCCCAAAGTCTCAGTGGCATTGCCAATGGAAGGTGCTCATCATGACACCAACCAGAATGGCAAACAGAGGCTCCCCTTCCATGGAAGTGTCCCATAGTCACCTGAAGAGGCCCCTTTTATATGCTGCGCCACCTGGGTCCCAAACAGCAGCAAGCTTCAATGGTCCAGAGACAATTCAGGTTATAAGCTAGGACTCCCAAGGACACCTTTCCAGTGGGAAAGGACATAACAAGGTAAGTCCCTTCTAGCCTAGAGGAAAGCCCAGCAGTGGGAAGACCTGGATACCTGCTGGGAATAGGTCACAGATTTAAGTGAGAGGACCATGAGGGAGGATGATCCACAGTTCTTTTTTTTTTTGCAAAGAAAACCGTAGTGAAGACTTGTGAACCCCTGTACTTGTAAGAGGAGCTGGTGGTGGTTTCTCTGGGTTAAGTGCCAGGTACTAAAGTCCCCTCGCCCCCAGCTTCCACCTATAGGACAATAAGCCCATTAATAAGTAAGAAGTTCCCAGAGTGTATGCAGGCTGATAGCATCAGGAGGGGCCTCAACTGGAAAGGTTATTCTATTCATAAGGATAAACTGAGGTAAGCAGTTCTCTGGCCAAAAAAGAAATGGGGCAGAGAAACAGCCCCGGAAATATGAGAGCTTCATCTCCCATTTCCTCAGCTTGACCTAGCTCTTCTGAGATATGGCAACCCTGTGAGATTGGGAGTAAGACAGGAAGCGGAGAGTGAGCGTGGGATTTGGAGTCAAAGGACTTAGGTTCTAATCGTGGCTCTGACATGATCTATGCAATCTTGGCGAGCCCTCTAATCAAGCTGAGCCTCAGTTTCCCCGGGGGTTAAATGAGGGGGTAGGAACGTGGATTTGGAAAAGGTCAAAAGGTGACCCTGCAGAGGTGGGGGTAAGGGTGTTAAGTGTGGACTCTTTATGGTCACAGGGGTCCAGGTTTTGCCAGAAGGCACTTCGAATTGGCCAACATGGGGACTCGCCCCCGTCTGGCCCGCCTGGCGCCCGTTCCTGCGCTCCTGCCCAGCAAGCACCCTGCGGCTGCCTCGCTTTTCCTCAACCTTTTGTTTTTCCACAGTTTTCACAGCGAGCACCTCCCTTCGTTGCGCGGGCTTTGCTTTCGTTTTCGTTTACAGCCGACGAACTTGCCCTTTGTCACGGCGCCCAGGTCCTCACGAGCGAGGCTAGGCGCCGTTAGTCCCGGCCAGGAACGCGCGCGGAGGTCACGGCAGCGAGGGACCTGCCCAGGGCCAGCAGGGCAAGTCCGCAAACTGCCAGCAAACTCTCCCTTCCCAGGCAGCCCAAGGTTTGCGAGAGAAGTGGAACGTGGCCGGGCGACTAGCCTCCACCCACTCCACACATACGGCTCTAGTGGCCAAACTTCTCAGAAAGCAAAGGAGTCTCAAGGACGTAGCCTTCGCAGAACTAAGGATTTATGTATGTGTACCGACTAGGTACGAATGTACCGAGATCTAAAAGAAAACAGATCCCTCCCCTGGCACAATTCCCTGTGTAGCTTTTTCCTAACGCGCCCCTTGTTCCAGGGGAGCTCCTCCTTCAAAGGCTGAGCGGATAGATCGAGGGGCAAGCAGACGTGCCTCGCCTTACCTGTCTGCCGCCAGTGCCTAGGTTTTCTGGAGAAAGGTGGGGGTCACCCACGACCCAACCGAGCTCCAGCCCCGGCTCACCTTGGAAATGGACATGGTGAAATAGACAAAGAGGCCTGTGGTGGAGGCCACCTGCAGCGCCAGGATGGCCATAGCCGTGGTGGCGAGCCACATCGGGCTGCAAGACCCAGGCCTCCCCTGCATCCTCTTCGGGACCTCGGGATCCTCGGAGGCCCCCATCATGCACGCCGAAGAGTCGCTGCTGTCCGATCGGAAATAATGCTGGGTGTGGGGCGGCAAGCCCATGACCAGGCCGAGGCAGCAGCGGCTGACGAGCAAGAGGTCGAGTGGGGCAGCCTGTCGGTGGAGAGCCGGGTCCGTAGGTCAGGCAGATACCAGGGATCCGAAGCAGTAGCCCGAAGCGTCTCCGCCTCTCCAGGGCCCGCCCCCCGACACACCAGCCCGCAAACACAAAAACAGCCAGTCCCATATGCCAGACAGGAGGGGAGGGGGGGCGTGGGAGAGCCGGGGAGGAGATGCCGAGATTGTTTACTAAATCCTAGGCGGGTCCCAGGAGTTCACGGACTCCTCGCTACTTAGAATGCAGTGGAAAGGTAAACTCTTCTACAACTAGTCCAGCTCCCAGGGGCCTCTAGGAAAGGTCCGGTTCTTTCCGAGGATTCTGGGATCTGGTGGAGCCACTGGATCGAGCCCAGAGGCCTTTGCAGGAGCTGGCATTCTGCTTGGGAAAGCCTGTAGGATTCATTCGTTCCTTAGCCCTGTGGCACTGTCCAGTGCTTCTCTGGCCATGGCCCGTCGTTCTCTTTCCGGCTTCTTCCTGCCTTTATAAACAGGTCACACTTGCCTGTCGGGGAAGAGCGTCTGTGCACTCCTTCGGTCCTAGCTGGGAAGAAGCTCCGCAGTGTCCCTTTCTGGGGACGAGGAGCTGAGGCCAGAAGTTGGGGTTGGGGGGCTTGACTTGAAAACCTGGTTCTGCAACTTCAAGTTGTGACCTTGCGCAGTTAGTTAGCTGTCTCCTGGACAAACTCAAGTTTGTCTGCAGAGACTCCGAGGTGAAGACATTTTCATCCCTAGCGACTCTTCGAAGACCATCTCCCAAAGCACAGCGAGCTTGAGAGGCTCGTGATGGCACTTGGACTTTCCGAAGTCTTGTTAATACTGGAAAATGCCATTCATGGCTCCCTGAGCTGCCTCAGTTGCTTGTAGTGCTCTGTCTCCTCAGATCACCTCAGATTTACTCATCTGTGTATATCAGGTGGAATAATCCCCAAGTCGAATAATCACAGTGGCTAATATTTGCATAGCGTTTTACAATTCTGATCCTCAACCACTCTGGGGAGATAGGTGTTCTTTTCTCCATTTAGTAGATGGGGAAACTGAAGCGGGAAGAGGTTATTGCATTCACATACTCCGGACTACATGTCCGGTGTCTTGGACGCTGTCCCTCCAGTCGCCTCAATCTCAGTTCCTGGGGGCCAGGGGACTGGTCTCCATCTCCAGGGTCTAGCATCCTCCCTTGCATGTTTAGTGAGAGAGGGGGAATAAGCATTTATATAGCACCTACTATGTGCTGAGCACTGTGCTAAGCACTTTTTTACAAATATGATTTTGATCCTCACCACAACCCTGGGAGGTAGGGGCTGCTACTGTCCCCATGTTACAGTTGAGGAAACTGAGGCAGACAGAGGTTTGTTTGTTTGTTTTTAACTTACTCAAGGTCACCCAGCCAGGAAGAGTCTGAAGCTAGATTTAAATGAGGGTCCTCCTGACTCCAGCCCCCCATCCTACCCCCACCCCTACATTTGCTCTGCCACAACCCCGATCAGCTTCTATATAGTAATGAATACTTGTTGGTCTTAAGACGGAAGTCCTGGGTTAGACGCTGGCCTCTTTCACTTTTAATTTAATGACCTCAGGCAAAGTCCATCCCCTTTCTGGACCTGAGCGTCATTATCATTAAAAGGAAGCTAGTCTAGATCCGCTGTCATTACTGTCTGCCCTGTAACCCCAATCAAAAAACATTTATTCTGAGTCAGGTTGGGTGCTAAATTCCCGGGCTACAAAAAGAAGCAAAAGACAGTCCCTGCCCTCAAGGAGTTTACAATCTAATTGGGAAGAAGACGTAAACACATATATACAAAGAAAACCTGTACGAAGCATAAATAGGGAATAATTAGAGAAGGAAGTGACTGAAATTAAAAGGGAGTTGCAACTTGTAGGAAGTCAGGGAAGCTAGGAGGCAGAGATGAGTCAGGAAAGCCTTCCAGGCATGGGGGTAGGGAGGAGGAATTTCTCAGAGCTAGGAGATGGAGTATTTAGGGTTCATGGGACAGCCAGGGAACCAGAGTCAGTAGACTGAAGGGAGTTGTCTGGCATTAAGGTTTAACAAGAGAAGGAATATAGGAGGGGACTATAACGAAGGGTGATGAAGGGTATGAAAGTCAAACGGAGCATTTTGCATGTGCTCCTGGAGGCAATAGCGAGCCCCTAGAGTTTATTGGGGAGAGGCAGGGGACATGATCAGACATGTACTTTATTCTGGAAGCTAATATTGAGCAGTCTCAAAATTCTTCTTTGCCCTCTCCCCCATCTCCAATCTCCTCCTCGGATCCCTTAAACCATCCATCTCTGCTGTTTGAGGGACGTAGATTAAAGAAAAAACTTCAAGCCTACCTAGCCAACTAGGAGAGCTAGAACGGAGGAAGGAAATCTTAGAAGATATCTTGTCAGATCCTTTCATTTGAAGTGATGAGGAAACTGAGATCCAAAAGGGACTTCCCCAGTGTCACACAGGTTATAAATGGCCAAGAGCCGGGATAAGTCCAGAAGGCTTTCTTAAGCAGTTATATTGGAAATGCCCTTGGCCTCTCTAACATTTCTCCATTGGTCACAGTTGTGCTCTCTGGCTTGAAAGAAAAATCGAATCCCTTCTTTACTAGACAACAATTCCAATACTTTTATTGTATTCATCTCTAGAGAGATTAGCACTAGAACCTGGCTGGTCTGCCCTCCACCTTCCACCTCCCTCGCCCCGCCCCCCCCCCTTCCCTGGACACTTGGCTCTTTCTAATCTCAGAGCTCTGGAACCCTCCTGTCCTGGTCACTCCATCCCTTTTACCCTCAGGCACCCTCTGAAACCCAGCTTTGTCCTAATGCTCCTTTTCTCTTCCAGTTCCCCAGCCCCCTCCGCCTAGAGGAGGGGGAGACACGTGCAGACCTTCCCTCTGCTCCCATTACTTGTCTCTTTCCAAGGTGACATTGTCCAAGCTTCCAGCTCTCAGCTGAGGGCCTCCAGAGTGGCTCTTCCCTCACTCTTACTTATGTCTCTCCCATCTTGAATCACATTCGCAGTTCCTTTCTCTAGCCCTAGCCTGTTTCTCTTCCCAATACCCCTCCAACCTCCCATTTCTTTAACTTTCCTCTGCCTCCAGGCTCCCAGGATCACATACATAAATGAACATCGATAAAAACCGAGGTGGAATAGTCACCAGGCGCCCAGAGAAGCAAGTCAAGGAGGCAAGAGGACTCTGGTGAATAACGACACTTCGATTGCAGTCCCTCTCTAGTATTTCTTAGGTGCTTATGCTAGTTTGCATATAACCCTTTCCATGCACAGCAAATGTGGGGCAGGGGTGGGGGTGGGGGTAGATTTACTGAAAGTGGAAGGATACAGGGTAGGGAACCTAGTTTGAGGTTAAGTGGGGGTGGGGAATTGGTTGCTGTTTTAACTTTTGACTTTGGTAACCCTAAAGTGAATTCCCAGTCCCACTGATGGGTTTCAGCACAGCTACTCCCTCAAACCCTAACTGTATTCCCTAGATCCTTACCCCACAAGCCAAGGTTTCTGGACAATTTGTTTTGTTTTATGACTTTGGTGAGGGACCTTTCCCACATAGAAAAGAATCGGTTAATCCCCTTAAGACCTCAGCCAGTGAGAGAGGAAGAAGGCCCAAAGCAGAGTGCTAATTCAACTCTAAGACCTCTGGGGAGGCTTGGGAGTTTTGGTTTCTATCAAGATCCCTAGGGCGTAGGCCTAGCTGGGAGTTACTGTCAACAGGGTCGGAGAAATCATAGACCAGTTTAAACAATTTTTTCAAGTTACTTGACTTACGTCTCCTCCACTTCCTCATTGTTTTTGTGAGTGTGTGTGTACAGGCTGGGAGGTGGGGAGGGACCTTGACCTGTGTCTGGGGAGGCAAGGTCCAGGGTGCTCCTGACTGCCTCCTGAGGGCCTGCCTTGGTGAGGAGAGGCTTCTCTGAAACCCTGAGGGTGCTGAATTCTATCCCCTCCCAGTGGGAGAAAGGAAATGTGCCTTGGTTTGAAAGGGAAGTGAAGGGGGATGGAGATTTCAAACATCACATCATCTTTCCACTTTCTACTGTCAAGAATCCAACTGTCCATCCTCTAAACTCACCATCCAGTTGTTTTCCTCTTGTGGTTTAAAGCTTCTCTAGGAAAGGATGATCATCCCATTTAAATCAACCCAGTCTTTTTTCCCCATTTAGCAGAATCACCTGACTCTTCCTGTGGGCTGTGTTGCTGTCCCGCCTCTCCTCACTGCTAAGCTTCTGGAAAAAGTGGTTGAGACCTAGTACTACGGAGAGATTCCACCCTCACTGGAGCCTTAAAACCTAGTCAAGAAAGCACTATAGGAATTATCGTTCCTGCCTGTTGGCAGCATCGTTTCCCAACACATACACACTCACATGTTACATAGGGCAGCCCTGCTGTCTCTGCAGTGTCTATCCTGACAGCTCCACTCAGGAACACAAACTGGAGGCCTCGGTTCTCCAGGTCTGCTACTGACTCACTTAACCTTTGGGCATCAAGTTGATGAACCATATGTAGCATCTCCTTGATGGAAGGGATGACAGAAGACATCTGGTCCCACCTCTGTTGATGGCACAGTAGAGAGAGTACTGAACCTGGAGTTCTGAGTTCAAATTCAGTCCTAGACAGTTCCTAGCTGTGTGACTCTGGGCAAGTCTCTTAACTTCTGTCTACCTCAGTTTCCTTATCTGTAAAGTGGGTCTAGTAATGGCACCTACCTAACTCCAAGGGTTGTTGTGAGAATCAAATGAGATATCAAACAAACAGAACCGCTTAGCATGATATCTGGCACACAGTAAGTACTTAATAAATGTTTATTCGCTTCCCTGACTCCCCCCTCCCTCCAACAAGAGGATAAATTTAGACTTCAGCAAGGGGGAGCCTACCGCCTTCCAAAGGCATCCTTTGCTTCCTTTTGGGACTGCTCTCATTTGTAGCAGTTTCCTCATTAAGCAGTTAGATGGTCCAGGGATTGAGTGCTAGAATTAAAATGGACTGAAGCAGGAATCCTGTACCAGGTACTTCCTGTGTGACCCTGGGCAAGTAATTTAACCTCTGCTTCAGTTTCCTCATTTGTAAAATGAGCATGATAAGAATAGCACCTATTTCAGAGGGTTGTTCTGAGAATCAAATGAGAAAACATGCTAAGCTCCTTATCAACCTTATAATGCTGGGTAAACTGAGGGCAATTGTTATTACCTCAAGCCCAAATTTGCCTCCTGACCCCTTCTTTAGGGACTAGAGTAGAACCAAGTCTAATCTCTCTTCCACTTGTTCAGTCATTTCAGTTGTATCCAACTCTCCGTGGCCTTGTTTGGGGTTTTCTTAGCAGAGATACTAAGGTACCAGACACTGAAGTCCTTGCTTGAGCTGAACTGCCAAGTATTCAAACTATGCTTCAGAGAGTGCAACTCCGATGGGCTGGCCACGTTGTTCGAATGCCAAATGTATGCTTGCCAAAAGGACTATTTTATGGAAAACTCGCATAGGGTGGCCAGAAGAAGCAATACAAGGACACTCTCAAGGTCTCTCTCAAGAACTTTGGATTTGACTGTGCAACATGGGAGACACTGGTACAGGACCTCTCAGCATGGCATGCCCACATCTGAAAAGGTGCTGTGCTCTGTGAGCAAAGCAGAATGGAGATAGCACAAAGTAAACGCAGGATGAGCCAATTTGGGATATCCACCCCAAATATTCACACGACTATCTGTGCCCAACCTGTGGTAGAGAATTCCGAGGTCATATTGGCCTGATCAGCCACAGTCACACACACTGAAACTACACTTTATCGTGGTGATGTCATTTTGGTCCTCTTCAAAGACAAAGGACAGCAACCAGCAGAGATACTGGAGGGTTTTCCATTTTCTTTTCCAGCTCATTTTACAAATGAGGAAACTGAGGCAAACAGGGTTTAGTGACTTACCCAAGATCACACAGCTAGTAAGTTCTGAGGCTGGATTTGAACTCAGGTCTTCTTGACTCTAGGTTTGGCACTCTACCAACCGCTGCCTACTTAAGAGATTCTCAAATAATTGAACCTCTCCCCCCTCACACATACACTTTTCTTTTCTAGACCAAACATTCCATCTTCTTCTTTCCCAGAACCCTCAAATGGCATGATGTCTAAGCCCTTCTTTTAGCTCCTTAAACATGACACTCCCCCATTGTATTCACTATTCATCTAGAATTTGAGCAGGCCGAAGAGAAGGGGCCAGTTGGTCGGACCATCTGTCTTCTGTTCCTGAGTCTGCCACATCAGACATGCCCTATGTTGGCATTCACTTTCTCAGCTGTTACTGTATACTTTGGAAACCACTTGATCCTTGCTCATCCCCATTTGTATTCCACTTATCCTGTCAAGATCTCTTGGGTTCCTGACTCTGTCATCCTCCTGGCTTGGTGTCATCTACAAATGTAATGAACTGGCAGTCTACACTTTTACCCCAGTCGCTGATAAAAGGGTTTGAAGCACCTAAACCCAGAGCCCTGGGGCATTGCCCCTGGAGACCTCTTCCAGTTTCAATTAGGTTTAAAGATTCACTAATCACTTGCTCTCACTAACCCTGCCCTGAGGTGCCCTCCCCAAAGGGCCCCTTAATGGAAGGCAGCCAGAAAAGCATCATTCAGCCTCCAGGACCCTTTCTCTGATCCCCCCAGTCAGGAATCCTTTCTTCCCTAAACTCTCCAAATAACAATAATTCTGCTCACATTCCTAGAGTACTCAGTTGCATCCAGTGCTCCAGGACTCCATGTGGGGTTTCCTTAGTAGAGACACTAGAGTGGTTTACCATTTTCTTCTCCAACTCATTTGACAGATAGGGAAGCTGAGGCAAACAGGGTGAAAGGACTTGCCCAGGGTTACCCAGCTAGGTAGTGTCTGAGCCTGAATTTTAACCCAGGTTTTCCTGACTTCAGGCCCCACACTTTATCCAGACACCCAGATGCCCCAATAGAGTACTTTAAGACTTGCCAAATACTTTCTTCACAACCTCTGGATTCTGGTGTTGTTACTGCCATTTTTCAGATTAAGACACTGAAGCGAAAGGAGCCAGAGGATAAGAAGAGAGACTGGGACCCCTCCCCATCTCTCCTCCCACCCTGCCCACTGGCCTGAGCCAACCAGGGCTTCATAACAAGTGGAAAGGCCCTGAGGGCCAAAGGCTATCACCCACCTCATGTAGACACTTATGATACCGAGACCTACCTGCTGCCCTCTCAAAAGAGCCAATTCTGAGCAGAGGACTGTGAGGTGGGGAGGACTCTCTGCTTGTCTCCAACCTTTACCCGGGGTTATATAATGACATGGGATTCCCACTTCAGTATGGTGACCAGGGATTGTAAACTTGGTGTGGAATTTCCTGCTGTGTTGCACTACGATATGGCCAGGGCTTGCAAACTGCTGGGATTCCCCTCTGGGCTGCCCAGGGTCCCCTCTTTGGCCAAGCATTGTAAGCTGAAGGCAGGTTCCTGCTGTGCTGCTGGGGGTAGGGGGCCAGCTTTGGGCCAGCTATGTAAGCTTGGGTCAGGTTCAGTCAGGTGTGTGTGGAACTCTACCCTGAGCAGCTTAGGATCCTCATTTTGGCCAGAGGGGGCTCCCTGCTGTGCTACTGAGAGACTCTAACTTTAGTCAACAGCCATAAGGTAGGGTGTGTGTGTGTGTGTGTGCGTGTGTGTGTGTGTGTGTGTGTGTGTGTGTGTGTGTGTGTGTGAGGGGGAATCCTGCTGGACTGCTCATTGCCTCTACATTCAATCAGACGAAAAGTTGTGTTCAGGGTGCTCCCCACTGGGCTATTCAAGGCATCCCACCTCTCTGAAGGATTGTGATCCATGTTGGGGGCCCCTGCTCTGATCTGGGATTGTAAACTATGGGAGCCCCCCCGCTGTGATGTTCACATCCCCCTGCTTCAGCCAATAGCTTTAATGTGCGTGAGCGGACTCTCTGCTGTGATGTTCACAGTCCCTCATTTTGGCAAGGAGTGGAAGCTGTTGGGCTTCCCCGCTGTGACACTCAGTGCCCTCCCCCCACTGTGGCCTGGGATTGTAAACTATGGGGAGACCCCCTGATGGGCTGAGGGCACCCAACCTATGTGAAGGACTGGAATCTGGAGGGCGCTTCCTCCGGTGCTACCCAGGGAGCCTACGTTGGTCAGGGGCTGTAAACTGTGTACAGGGGACATCCTCCTGAGGTATCAGAAGACCCCACTTTGGCTAAGGGTTGAAGCTGCCAAGGTTCCCTATGGGGCTACTCAGGACTTTGACTGTGAGTCTCACGCTGACTGGGCACCCCAATGTGCTGTTTATTGTACCTTATTTGGCTGTTTGGGGACTCCACCATGTGTCCCTCAGGGCCCTCTATTTTAGACATAAGGGGACTTTTTCTGAGTTGCTCAGGGACCCTAACTCCAATGAATAGCTTTCAGCTGCGTGTGTTGGGGGTCCCTACTGTGCTGCTGTGGGGAGACTCCCCGTAGAGCTGCTAAGGGGCCCTAAGTTCAGGGAGAGGCTATAAGCTACTTTAGTTCTGTTCAGTGACCCCCAACTATGGCCAGGGACTATATGCTGAGGGGAGAATCTTTGCTGGGATACTCAGGGACCCCTATTTTGTCCAGGTGCTGTCTGCATAAGGGAGACTCCCATATGTGCTGCTGAAGTAACCCTTACTATGGCCTGGGGCTGCCTGTTGAGTGGACACTTTTCTGTTTTTCAGTGATTACTCACGATGATCAGGAGCTGTCTTAGGAGGGAAATTGTGCACCCCCTTAGGGGGGAAACTCAGGGCACACCCCTCAGCCCCACCCCCACCCCAAAACTCTGAACAGTGCTGAGCAGGAATCTTCCATTATGAGCAGAGGTTATCTGCTGAGGGAGGACTCCCTTCATATTTTCTTAGGGGTAACCTCCCATCCTGTGCTGCTCGGTTGATCCTCTTTTGGCTAAAAGCAGTATTCTCACGGAGGACCCCTTCCTGTGCTGCTGCAGCACCCCCTACTGTGGACCAGAGCTGGAGTCCTAAGGATAACACCCTGCTCTGAAACCCCTACGCCTCACCCCACTGTGGAACACAGAGGTCTTCCTGGGGAAGACTCCCTGCTGTTCTCATGGGGTACCTCCCACTATGACCAGTGGATGGATTTTTAGGAAGTATGCCTGACTCTGCAGGCGGGACTCCTCAGTGTGTTGCTCTGGAACCTCCTCTTTGCATGGGAGCTGTCAGTATGTTGGACTCCCTGTGTGCAGCTTCGGGAACTGCCCCCCTCCCCCCATGAACCGGAACTGTCTCCCTTGGGAACATCTGCTGTTGTCTCCCTCGGGAAGAAGGATGTATGACTCTGTAGGTGGGACATCCAGCTGTGTCGCTCTGGAATCCCCAATTGTGGATGAGAACTACTTTAGTGTGAAGGATTTCGCGTGTAGCCTCTGTTGCCCTATGCCTTTTCCCTTGCGCGGACCCCCTGCTGTGTTCTTCAGAATCTTCCCAGCTATGGCCCAGAGCTATCTTTGTAGGGAGAACTCCCTTCAGCGCTGCTCAGGAATCCTTCACTATGGTCCAGAGCTGCCTTCATATAAAGGACTCCCTGCTGTGCTGCTCAGGGCCCCTCCCCACTACTGTGGATTAGACATGTTCATAGGGAGAACCCCCTGGTGTGGACCTCAGGAAATTCTCCCCCTCAATGGATTAGAGTTACTTTAGGAGAGAGACCACCGCCAAACTTTGCAGCTTAGAAAACGTCTCCCTTTCCCACTGTTGATTAGAGCTAGCTTATTAGGGAGAACCCACGCTGTGCTGCTCAGGGAATCCACACACACACCCCCGCCCCCGCCACTATGGATTAGCTGGTCTTAGTGTGGAGGACTCCCTGAGGTTCTACTCGCTAGGATAGTGGGTAAGATCCTCCACTAGTTCCAGTGAATGTATTTTTAGGGAGGAATACACATAACTGTAGGCACGACGTCTGGCTGTGTTGCTCAGGAACCTCCAACTGTTGATGAGAACTGCCTTAGTATGGAGGACTCCCAGCTGTGCAGCCCACTGTTGCCCAATGCTTTCTTCCTTGGGAGGACCTCCCCTAGTCTAAATTAGGGCTGTGTTAGTGGGGAGAACCCCCCTGCTGCACAGCTCAGAAAATCCTGATCCTAGATTAGAACCAGCTTAATACAGAGAACTCCCTGCTATGCTATCCAGGAACCCCATGATAGGGACCAGAGCTGTGTTCATAAGGACTTCCTGCTTCAGGGTATATTTCCTCACATCCTGCGGATTAGTACTAACTTAGTACAGAGAACCCCCCCTGCTGTGCTATTTAGGAACCCTGTAGGAAGGAACAGAGCTACTTTAGTAGGAAGGACTCCCTTCAGTGCTTCTCAGGAACCACACACAGTGAGCCACAACTGTCTTTACAAGGATCCCCCTCTGCTGTGCTGCTCAGGAACCCCAAATTCTGTGTTAGACCTAGCTTAGTAGACAGAACTCCCTTACTGTGAAGCTCAGGCACCCTCCCTGCCAACTGTGGACTAGAACTACTTAGTAGGGAGAACCCCTGCCCTGCTGCTCAGGGACCCCCCCTCCCCAACTCTGGACCAGAGCTGCCTTTGTAAGGAGGACTCCCTTCAGCACTACTCAGGTACCACACACAATGGATCAGGGCTCCCTTTATAGCCTCCCTGCTGTGCTGCTCATGGTGCCCGTATTTGTAGGGAGAACCCTTTCTTGTGCAGCTCAGGAAACCTCTCCTCTCCACCTCCCTTGGGAGGATCCTCTGCTATGCTCCACAGGGTCTCCCCATACTAGGTACCAGAGAGGTCTTTGTAGGGCTAATCCCTCAATGTGCAGCTCAGTAACCACTCACAAAGCACCAGATTAGTAGGGACAACTCCCCATTGAACGTCTAAGGTACCTGCTCCCCCCACACCGCCAGTGGATGTAGTGTCACTCTGGCTGTGGTCCAATGCCTCCCTCACTAGCCCTAGGACCCAACAGGATGCAGAACCTCCCTCCACCGGCAATAGAAAGCCCAGGAAGATGCCCATTCTCTGGGCTCTGCTTCCTTCAGTAGCCCACAGGCTCTATCCATCCCTCCAAGAAACCAGTCAACTGGCTATCCCTTCACTAACTCACTGTCACCCAAAACTTCTGAGGCCCAACCTGGGCATGGGAAGGAGTAATAGGACAGACCTGAGGATAGAAAGAGAAGAAGCCCATTAGGAGAGCTCATAGGGATCTAGCCCTCTTCCACAAGGAACCTTGCTCTATTTCCACCCAGGCCTGGAGGACAGAGATCCACTGTGGTTGGGAGCTTGGAGACTGGCTGCTGTTTCTGTTACCTTACTGGGGGCAAATCATTTTGGGTCTTCCCCTCTCTGTCAATTGAGGAATAGTGGGCCAGATGACCCTAAGGTCCCTTCTGGCTGCAAATGTTTAGGATTTGGTGAAGTCGCTAGCCCAGTCCCTGGCTTGTACTTTTAAACTTAAAAGGGATCCCTGAAAGTACCTGTTAGGTTTTCATAGCCCAGAAAAGGGCGCTCTCTCCTTGCAGTGTACCCCATTCAGGGAGTTGTTGACTGACACTGACTGACACTCACACTGGTTAGAATGCTTGGTTCATTCTCTGATGGTCACTCAACTCCATCCAAACATTGGGAATCCTGCCTGGCACTTGGGCATTTGCAGTTTAGCACAGATGCCTCTGGCTCACCTCTAAGGACATAGTCCCCTTTGCGGGGAGAGGGTACTTGACCCCACTTCTACTTTCATCTCTCTGCCTGGACTGTATAGCAGCATGGCTTACCCTCTCCCCTCTCCTGTTCTCATACTAAAGTGCATTGTCCGCCTGTTTGCTTCCCAACCTGGCTTTGGGCGTTGATCCTGGCAGCTCCCCAGATGCTTTTCCCTTTAGGAAGTCTAGCAAGCTTCCTGCATTGAGCAATAGCCAGCCCCAGGCCTCCTTGTCACCTCTCCTCCAACATACAGACCGACTTATCTAAGTCTCCTCTGTGAGAACCACACTCCTCTCTACAATGCTGGTGCCAGACTCACAGTACAAGGTAGGCACATACAGTTGTCTGGAACGCTGGGTCTGCTAATGGCGCATTGGACAGAGTCCCCCAGATCTGGAGGACCTGGGGTCAAATATCACCTCTATCACTTACTGCCTGTGTAATCTTGGACAAGTCACTTACTTTTCTGGGCCTCGGTTTCCCCATCTGTAAAATGGTAGTAGGAGAAAGAGGGGTTAGACTTCTCAGGTCCCCTCCATCTCTAACCCTATGTTCCATAGTACTAGGTGTCAAAAGAGAGGAGGAAGCCTTGGTATTGTCTTGGTTCTGACTCATTTACATAGCGTTTGAAAATCTAAATCCTTTCATAGATTCTTTGAGCTGGAGGGGACAACAGATCACTTCATCTAAACCCCTCCCAGGCTCAGAGAGGGCAATGCCTGGCCTGTGGGCACAGCCAGGAAGAGGCGGAGAGAACTTAGCTCCAAGTCCTTTGCTCTTGCCCTCTCTCAAAGGACTAATGAGAGCTGGGGAGATGTGAGTAGGCCGGCCTGTGAGAAGGCTGGGCTTGGAGCCACTTCTACCTGGGAGACTGGGCTCAAGAGCCCTCCTCTCGGTGCCTCAGTTTCCTCCTCTCTACAATGACGGGATTGAACTGAGTGACCTCCAAGATCCCTTTCAGGGGATCAGTGGTGGGCCTATGATCCTAAGTCCTATGAAAACAGAACCAGAAGCCAACGATACAAGGCAGCATTGAGAGAGACCAGCTGTGGGCAGGGGCAGGCCAGACTGCTCCCTGAGACCAGAGGCTGCTTCCTTGGTCTCTCTTTGTCTTAGTGCTCTGGCACAGTGCTTGTAGTATAGTGGGCAGTGCTTGCTGCCTGAGATGTTCCAAAGTGCCAAATGTCATCCCTCTCATTTGAACCTCCCAGCAATCTTGTGAAGGGGGGGGATACAAATATTATGCACCCCATTTTACAGATGGAGTAGAAGGAGGTGACTTGTCTAAGTCAGAGCTAAGAAGTGACTCAAGTTGGATAGGCACCAAACCCCGACCCCACCCCACCCCCATCTTCTACTGGCTCACTTTGGGAAATTTACTCCCAAGGAAATAACCCCAAAGGGAAAAAAAAAAGCATAGCCTACAACCAGGGCAATCCCCTCACTCTAACCAATTGTAGTTATTAAATGCCTGCTGTATATAGAACATCTAAGAGCATAGTGCCTGCCATACGTACTGCTGCTCTCTCCCTTCTTCCTGGGCTGCCTCATCAGAAAGGAAGTGGCTCTGAGCTTTACAGGCTCTGCTAGCAGACTGTAGGCCCTGTCAGGGCCACAGAATCTGAGTTCTAAAGCTGGAAGGAACTTCAGGGTCATTTCAAAGAGAAGGAAAATGAGGCAGCCATGAGAAGTTAGATGATCCACTTCACACAGTAGATAAAGTTAGAGAATTTAGAGTTGGAAGGGACAGATGAGGAAACTGAGATCCAAGGAGGCATAGTGACTTGCCAAGTAGCAAAAGCTGTGACGTGACTCCACGCCATTTGTTCTTGTCATGACACCAAATTGGAATTAGGGGTGTGAGCACAGACCTGGTGATGGGTGGTTTGTCATCCCAGGCCTGGGTGGCATGGCGATGGTGAGTTGATGTGTCTAGAGAGCCATGGAGGGCCCACGATTATCTCCTAGAGCCTCTGCAGGGGTGAAATAGACAAAGACAAAACTGACTGTTGGTTGTGTGTTCAAACTTCTCTGCTTGCCATTCAAGGTCTTTCATTTCCAGTGCTCTGGCCTTCCCCTCCATGCACAGCAGGCTCCAGACCACCTGGGCCGTTCTCTGCCCCTCCAGATACTGCCTGTGCTTTCCCTCATTGGTCCCTTTGCTCATACTATGGGCCTGGGATGCCCTCCTTCCCTCTCTTTGTCACCCATCCTTGAAACTGAACTCCAATATAGTGTCCTCCAGGAAGTGTCCCCTTCCCTCCCCTACTCAATGCCGCTTCTCTCTAACATCATGCAAACTACATGTGGACACTTAACTGGCATCTTCCCCAACTTTGATCCAGGATGTGGACATTCAAGCAGGTGAGTCACATGACCAAGCCTCGAAGGAAGGGGATGATTCTGGTGGAGGAAAGGTTAATGGTGATGGGGGGAATCAGGGAACAGTCAAACTGGAAGCCCCAGGAGGAGGTTGGTGCCAGTCCTAGAGGTTCCTGCTGTAAGAGGGTTTCCTGCTGGGGGAAATTGAGAGATTTTTGTGGGGACAAACTAGATAAGACTGAAGATGAAAGGCTGGGACAGGAGGGAGGAGGACGGATCTTAAGAGGATGCCAAGGTCAAAGGCCCAGGAGAAGGACACCTCTGATGCTGGGGTAATTAAGAGATTACCTAGCATAGCATCCCTGGCGCCATAAGGCTCTCAATGGGATATATACCAGTCATGGTGGGACACAACATGAGAGAAGGCCAGGGAATGAGGTAGAAATAGAGCAAGAACAAATGTACAAGAAAAGGAGGAGGTGGGGGGCATGGGGATCATTTACACAAAGGAAGACTGGGCTTTGAATACTGATTCTGCTACTTATTAGTTGTATGACCCTGGCTGAGTCCCCTACCTTTTCGTACGTAAAATGACAGCAATGACAGGGATATTATGCCACCTACCTCACCGCGCTGTTGTGATACTTGAATGAGGTAATGTAGGCGGCCAAGTGCTTTGCGGAAATCCCAGCATGTCCCAGCTGTCAGGGACCTTGGTGCCCATTCATCTTCACTCCCACCTACAAAGAAATCCTCAAGGAATCAGACCCATCCAATGGGCATCCAGACTTCTCTTGAAACCTTCTAATGAGGGGCCCCCCTCTCTGTAGCACCATCCCATCCCTCTTTGGGACAGACAGCTCTTCACTGGCCTCCTCAAAGTTCTGCCCTTACCTATCTCCACCCCCCTGTTCTGCTTTCTGGTTTTGAGATGCCCCACTTCCCCCATAATCCCTCAGGTAACTGGCTTTCAAACAACTAATATTATTGCAGGAAGGAAGGAGCTGCCAAGTTCCCACCGTGTGTCTAGCCCTACATGTTGGGAATTGAAAATCTGGTTTTCCACTGGGAAATCTACTCTAATCTACCTGATTGGGTAGATAAATACCTGGCAGTAGGATAACTTTAAAATCTTATTTATGGGAACAATTGGTAGCTCATGAGGTGACAAGGGTAGAGGGTCCTTTGGGCAGTGGGGAGGGAGGTAGAGGAGCTCCAACCCTGGGGCCTAGGAGTTTAGAGAAGGAAAACTTGCTCAGTTCCTTCATGGCTGACATTGGACTTTGCCTCTTTGGACCTCAGCTTTCCCCTCCTCTTCCTCCTCTATGTGTTGGAGGGTGGGGTCAGTGGCAGCTCCTTAGCCTTCAAGATCTCCCTAGCAATACTGGCATTCTGTGTTCTATAACTGATTCTGTACCAAAATGGTGGGAGCCCAGAACTCTGAGAGGCCTGAGAGTTCTCCTTGCTGCGGGGGCCTTCTCCAGCCATTTCCTTACTTCCTTGCTGAGCACAGGGTGCCAGATTCTACCTTAATCCCCTGGGTTGAGGTGCACTATCCCTAGTGTGGCCATTGCTATGGGCATGGTCATGACTCCTCAGGGGCCTAAGGTTGTGTGTCCTCTTGGAGGGCAATCAGAAAGATCTGGAAACTGGTCCCATTGATTTTGCTCCACTGGACTTCCCCTGACCACACTGGAGCCTCCTCAAGGACCAAGCCACCTTTGGAGTCATCTCTTCTCCTGGCTGGGGCCTAAGGGACAGTCAGACTCCAGTCCAAAGCAAGACTTGGAAGTTAGAGGCTATGGATTTCTGCCACTTACTAGGTCTGTGACCTTGACCCAAGTGCCTTCCCCTCTTTGGGTTCCATTTTTCTCCTCTGTAAAATGAGAGGATTAGGCTCTGGTCACTAAGGTCCTTTCCAGCCCTAAAGTCTGTGAATGCTCAGAATCACAAGGGATTCCCACCAAAAAGAACCTCTTCATCCCCTGTCCCATTTGAATGGTATGTGCATGTGGTGATTGGCGAGGCGAGGGTGAGGTGGGGGGAGTGGGGCACCATAAATATTACATGACTGGAGGAAACAAACGACCAAGGGACCTGAGTCATTAATGATGTTCTATCAGCCATGGCTGCCATTGGGTTTTTCCAGGACAAAAGGAGCATTCTCTGCTGGTGAAACTGCAGGTTATTGCCCAGGGCAGGCATGATTACTTGGAGAGGCCTGGACTTCTCCACCTCTGATTGGTGCCAGCACAGCCAGCAAAATGGTTGTCAGCCAAATCTCCCTTTGGAGGCTTCTCTGACCCCCAGTAATTTAAATAAACTCATTAGATTACAGATTTAGAGCTGGAAAGAACCTTGAAGGTCATCTAGTCCCTCATTTCCCCAATAGGGAAACTGAGGCCCAGAGTTGGGAAATATGTACAAAGTTCCACAATCAGTGACAGAGTTGGAGTTAAAAATTAATTTCCATTAACTAATAAAATAGATGACTACGATAGATGATGTATGAGATGTAGCTGCAGTTACTCTTCGCCGTTTTATGCTCCAGTTTTCCCAAGAGTGTTCATCAGAAAGTGACTCTTTCCCCCACTGTTGACTCTTCCCAATTCTGGTCATATATAGCTGGTGTTCATAATACCTGACATTTATTTACACAGGGTGCTGTGTGGCCCTCATGACAAGACTGGGGAGATGGCTGCTTGGGGGGTCATTATCCCCCTTTTCCAGAGAAGGGACAAAGATCTATAGAGATTCTGTGACTTGCCTGGGCCACACAACAAAGAAAGATCAGGAGCTGTATTTGAATCTCCAGCATTCCCCCAAACCACATCTTTTATGGGAGCTCAAGCCAGTGCTATTGGTTTATTGATTTGTGTTTGAACAACTGACCCTTATGCCTGAATTCAATGAAAAACAGATTTGGAATTCTGGGCCCCCACACTGCCACATCTTTCTCTCCATAGTATTTTTGGTTGTCTTGCCCTCTTTGGGGAGTTTAATTTTCCAACGTGATTCTTAGAGGGGCCGGTTGGTAAGGGAATCCCATTGTCCAACAGTAAAGAATTGTTAGTACAGAGTTCTTCTAACCAGTGGAAGGGTCAGTAGGGGTGGAGGATAGCCAGAAAACAGACTGTGATATGATAACAAGAGGTATCAATGCAACTTTTTTTTTAAAAAAAGCTATTTCATTTTTTCCAGTGATATGTAAAAGATAGTTTTCAATATTCATTTTTTAAAAGATTTTGAGTTTCAAATTTTTCTGAACCCCTCTTAAATAGAGACAATGTCTTGGACAGAGGGAATCATTTCTGTGATGGAAGAAGATAAGTGTTTACCATCTGAAGATACCCTTCAGATGGCAAGCCACTGAACTCCTAGCCTGGGAGCTGGTCCATCTCAAAAGACTTGGACTGCCTCCCACCCTGGAACACAGAATTCTGCTCAGAGCTGGAAGGACCCCAGGTGCCATCTAGTCCAGGATTCCTAACCTTGGCTCTGTGACTTTGATTTAAACACATTTTTGTTGATAACTACATTTCAATAAAATTGTTTTATCCCAGACAGTCCAAGGGGTTAAACAAATAAACTGTGATCTAATCTAACCTCTACCTGAGAAAGAAGCTCTCCCTCCCATCCCCTCCCCACCCAGCCCTGCCAAGGAGAACAAGACTAGCCCTTCCTCCCAGTGACAGCCCATGAAATACCTGAAACCAGTTATGAACCCAAGAGTTTCCTCTTCTCCAGTTCCTTGAAGTGGCTCATCATCTGACAATAACTGTTTTAGTTACCCTCCAGTTACCCATCCATGTCCTCCCTAAACTGAGGTTCCCAGAACTGAACCACTAGAGCCAGCACTCAGGCTGTCTTTACTACAATGCCTGTAAAGTATTCTCTCACCACAAAGCACTGAGCTTACCTAACTCACCCATGTTGTCATTCTCCAAAGAAGAAGCCTTTTTCCTGGGGAATAGAAGACAGCAGATGCCATCACAACATAATAGGAGGTGAGCCCCCTCTCCCCCTTGGGGGGATGGGGTCACAGTGAACTCCACTTATTGCCAAACTTAGCTTTGAAAACTAGAGCAGGATTGGCCAAGGTTATCCAGTAGTGGCCCACAGGGTCTAAAATGGGCAACTCCTTTTCTAGATCTCCATTTCTAAAGCTGCTCCGGGAAGGAGAGCTGGTAGTCCCTCGCAAGTGACAGTAGCAGGCAGGTAGGTGGTCTGTCCTACAAGTCAAATGAGACTTACAGAATGTTTTCCTCAGAATCATCCAAGGAGACAGGTTTTGTAAGCATTGTACTCCTTTAATAGATGCACCTGAGGCTTTGTCAATTTCACAGTGCCTGAATGGCATTCCAATCCAGGCCTCCTGATGACAAGTCCAGAACTCAGCCTACTCATGGGTCCTGAATGTTGGGCAAACTAGTACTTTGGCAAAAATCTTAGCTGGCCAGCACATGAAGTCAGAAGGGCCTGCACTGAGAGTGTGCAGTCCGAATGCTGGAGGCTGAGGAGCCTGGGATCTAAGACTGTTTCATCTGGGAGTTCTTTGAACCTTTCAGCCTTCAGATGACCAGGAAGTTGGCGCCCTGAGGAAGAAACAGGTTCTTAAGGACTGAGGTGAATGTTCTCTGGAGCTGGCACAGCTGCTAGTGGACAGTGACCTCTGGAAGTTAAGAGCCCCATTGAGCTGAAGGCCAGAGCAGACTAGGGCTTGGCCAGCCAGCTCTTGCCTCTTTTCCCGGACAAGTTTCTTGCAAATGTGGACCATATCTGATGGATATTCCTATTTCTTCCCTCAAGTCTTAGAAATTTGGCTTTATCTTCCCCTCTCTCCATTGCACCTCCCCCCCAGCTCCCTCAACTGTCACCAGTGACCTCATAACCAGCATATCCAGGTTGGATTTCTTAGAACTTTGGAGTTGTAAGCCTCTTGGGCTTTCTTGAAGCCTGTGACAGGCACTGACCACTCACTCCTCTTGATATCTGGTCACTGGATCCAGAAAGCTCAGGAGGAGAAACTGAGGCTGGTGGCCTTGCACAGTCCACCCTCACTCAAATCAAAATCAAGTGCAAGTCATGTCATCATTTCCTTGATGTCATGGTCCTCTTGGAAAATGAAGGATGAATACAATGAGGCCTTGCCTTAGCTCCAACAGGGCCCACTCGTCCTGTTCTCCCACTTCCCCCGATGCCATTTCTCCTTCCTCTCTCCTCCCCGCAAGCCCCACCTCTGTCTCAGTCCTCAGGCCTACACTCTAACCTTTCCCTTAGGCATTTCCTTCTCCTCCCCGCTTCCACTGCCCATCTAAGTAGATGTCTCCCTCAGGTTTCCCAGGGCTTGAAGACCTAGCCTAGTCTGGCTTCTCTGCTGAGGTTCCCCCACTTCCCAGTCTCACATACTGCCTACAGGAAGACCTCAACCTTTACCTCTGGGATAGTACTGGTACCCCCTACTCCATCATGGGCCAGCTGAGCTTAGCAGCACCTTCCCCTAGACTCCTTCCCAGTGTCACTTGTCTCCATGTTTACAGCCTCTGGGGACCATCTCTGCTCCTTGGCCACTTGGGAGAGGGAGGGGGACTGACTTCCAATGTTTGTCTCCTTTACGTTAAACTACTGCTCCCAAGTTATATGAACGAGGACCATTTAAAACTCCATCCCCACGTCTTCCTATCAGGAAGGTCTAATGTTACTCATGTGATGTATATAATGCCCCCCTCCTCGCTCTCGCTCTGCTAGAAGAATTACTCTGTTGGTTTATGTTTTATTTGAATTCCATGCCAGATCTGAGCTTCAGGCCCTGTAGCTCTCTGTAGACATGCCCCCCCAACCCTACCTGTTTGTATAATGTCTGTGGATGGCAGACACAGGGCATGCTGCCCCTCACCACAGGCCCACTCTTCTCAGAACAATCTGTCACAGTGGATTCTCTACCCCCCTACCCTCCCATAGAACGCCCCCTGGGGCTTGGTCAAAGTTAAAAGACTATACAAAGTTTGCTTTTTTGTGAGGCGTGTGTTTTATTCGTTTTGTGCCCAGCTCGTTGGACATTCAATGTCATTCGTGGTACAATCACTCGTTGTGTCATTCAATACCATCGCGGAAACGTGCGTGAGGTTTACTACCATAGTAGATGGAGTGTGGCACTCCGGCTGGGACAGAACGCTGGTGGAGGGAGTATAATGGAGAGAATTCGATGGAGTGGGCTCTCACAGGTTAGCGAGCAGCCAGTCCAGCAGTTGCTTTCTAGCCATGTTCCCGACCGCTTCATCGAGTTGTCTTTCTTTGGCAAACTTCATGACTTCTTGGAGGAGATCTCCAACGCTGTAACCCTTTTCAGCAGCCTTGGCTGACACTTCAGGAAGCTGCAGAAAGAAAGAAAGAACAGTTCTGTTTAGACTGGGCTGTGGATGATGAAACTGGAGAGCTGCCACCCATGGGGCACACATTACTGGTCTGGGGGGGTGTCCTGCGGGGCTTGTTCAGCATTTTTTGTGCTCACCTTCTCAAGCTGACCATCCTCATCTCCCATAAAGTAGAGCATGGGGACGTTGAATTGCGAAGCAGCAATCCATTGGAGCACAGCTTGGAGCTGCTTCTGGAGGTTGCTGGTGGAAGATTGGTTGTTGACAATGACTTCAGGCCCGGGGTTGTCGTGGAAGGAGTGAGACATCATGGCATCCTGAGCGCACCTGGAGTTGCTAGCTCGGAAGCTAGGCGAGTGATGAAGTTGTTGCTGCTGTTCCTCCAGTTCAGCGAGGACCCCCCCGTTGTTGCTATATTTGGCCATGATGAGGCACAGCTTCATCACAGATTCCACCAGTTGGTCAACAAACTGGCGGTTTACTTGCTTCATCCCACTGATGAAATCGAACTCCTGATGGTCCTGGAAGTGTTCCTCGCCCCTTTCAGACCGTTTGGAAGTAGAAGAGGAGACTTTGGATTTTGACTCAGCCCGTTTGCTCTCACCTTCACACTGGTCATCCAAGCTGAATGGACTCTCACTCAGGAGTTTCTGGATAAGCATCAAAACAATGTTGGACATGTCCAGTTTCTGAGTGTCCAGCTCTTTGGGTGAAGTGGATGGACCAGCATGTTGGCCACCTCGTGATTCCAAATGTTTCATTGAGAGTGCCTTTGCACTTTGACCACTGCCAGATTTCTCATAGTGGGCACCTTGGGCCATGTAGCCCATTGTGGATGGTGGTTCAGGTTCTTCCAGAGCATCTTTGCCCTTGGCCTGCTGGGTCAGATGATACTGGATTAACATCAGGGCTGAGACGATCAGGTCCTTGGCCAATGAGTCAGTGGAAGGGCTGATCTTCTCCCTCTTGTCTTCCCGGCTGGTGCCTACTTTGCCGTGAATCTTGCTTTGACCACTACTACCACTTTGTTTCTGGTTCCACATAGTGAGGCTCTCTTTGAGGATGTGTTCACTGACCTTTTCAGCGCTGGTCAGGGACTTACATGGATCGGGCTTCATTTTTCCTTTGTCTTTTCCCCCCTTCATCATCTCTGCTTTCATGGCAGAGAATTCAAGGCTCTGATTCTTGTTCTTAGCATCGTGGGATCCGGCTTTCAACGAGGCGTAGGCCAGACTCTGGGATTTTGTTTCTTTTTTCTCCCCAAGTAGGGCACTGACTAGGCGTTTCAGCATAGCCTCCATGATGTCGGCGGCATTCTGTTTGCCATGGTTGAACAGGTTTCTCTTGACAGCAGAGACAAAGTCGGAGTCTGTCATCAGGACACCAGTGATGTTATGCAAGTTCTTCATGCAAGAATCAATTAAATCTGACACGATCTCTTTAGTGTGTTTCAGCAGGACTCTCTTTAACACCACACAGGCTGGGATGGGCTTGCCAGAACTATGAACTTTCAGGGTCTTCATGACAGATACCATCATGTCAGAGGCCACCTGATTGGCATATACCATCAGGCCTTTGCTGATGGAGTCGGCAAAATCTTTACTGTCTCTCTGGCACATCTGTTTGTCCCCTCCCTTGGACTTATTGGACAATTCGCTGTATAAGAAGGTTTTCCGGTCCTTGTGATCGAGGTCTCCAGGGCCTCGCATTTCCGCTGAAGTCACCTCTACTGCGTCATGGGCCATCTCAGAGGCAATCTTGCTGACTGCACTTCGGGGACTGTTCTTGCCTTTGTCCCCAGTGGAGGCATAGATGGAGTGGTGCAAGCATTTACTTCCTCCTTCCAGCTTTTCCTTGATCTCCTTGCGAGCCATCTGGATCACGAGGGAGGACAGCCGATTGACATAGAAGGAGAGGTCGTCCATGGAACATTCCCCATCAGGAGATATGACTGCTCTCTGTGTGCTGGGGGACTTCGTCGGGGGGCTTGATGGACTCTGGTTATTGTTGGTGTTCTTGGCTGCGGCCATCTCCAGACGTAGTTTGTGAGGGTTGTTGGCAACGTAGTCCATGCTCAGTTCGTCAGCATAGACGCTGTAGCAGTTGTCTTTGTTGGGGTGACTACGGTATCTGCCTTCGAGGTCCCCGACTTTGTGCTTACAGCTAGAGGAGGAGGGGCTCAGAGCATGCTGGAAGCCAAGGGCATATTTCTGAAGGTCGTTGAGGAGCCAATTAAGAACGCTAATAGGGTCCGAGGGTGCTTGTTTGAAAAGGCACACGGATCCTTCAGTCTAAGGAAGGAAGGAGGGGAACACACAGTTAATCAAAAGTGGGGGAGGGGCTGCTTCTCCCCTTCTAGCCTGCCAGGGTCGGGTGGCACACTTCTATACCTTTGTGGAGTTGAGACTCTAAAGGCAGCTATTGAGGTTGGATGTAGACACATGCTGCCACATGATGTAGAGTGTAATAGGGATGGGCATGGCCAAGGTTCAGTTTCATGCCTATAGTATTATTTGTAGTCATGAAGATAACACGAAGATAACACACAGGGTGCACTGAGGCTGTTCAAAGTATGTAAAAGCATGTTTTTTTGCATATGGTATGTGGACAACGTGTGGGATGAGTTGAATATATGACAACTTGTGTGTATGTTTGATGTGTATGTGTGTATACATACATATGTGGGGAGGGGGCTTATTAACCAATGTGAACATGAAGTGCCAAATCTTAGGATTTGGAGTTTGAAGAGGACCCCTTTAGGGGTCTTGTCAAGTACAAACTCTCCTATTTAACAGTTTAGGAGACTGAGACCAAGGCCACATGTAGTAAAGTAGCAGAGCATGAATGTGAAATCAGGGTTCCCAACTCCAATTCCAAGTGCTCTGCCTATTATACTCCATATGGTTTAATGTGGGTGTGGTATGTCATGGTTGTTTGAGTGTGTGTCAGATGTGTGTGAGAGTGTTCGAGTATGGAAGTTCTGACTGCATCTATACTCACATGCATGTACATATGTAAGAATAATATGGTAGCTTCTCTATTCCCTACATTTCTAGAATATTTTACATAGATCTACTTTGGTAAACCTTGTAAATAGGGAGTTTCATGAAGTGTTATCACGTGTGATGGAAGAGTCCATATGCTGCCCCCCAGTCTATTCTCTATTACCTGGGCTATTTTTGTTCTAAACCTGAACCACTCTGCTGAGAGAGAGAGAGAGAGAGAGAGAGAGAGAGAGAGAGAGAGACGGACAGACAGACAAAACAGACATAGGAAAAGACAGAGAAAAGGGAAGGGGAGAGAGAGACACAGGAGAGAGAGAGAAAGAGAGAGAGAGAAAGACAGACAGACAAAACAGACACAGGAAAAGACAGAGAGAAGGGGAGAGAGAGAACAGGAGAGAGAGAAAGAGAGAGAGAGAGAGAGAGAGAGAGAGAGAGAGAGAGAGAGAGAGAGAGAGAGA
>CM053775.1:3226549-3248570 GCA_028658325.1 Potorous gilbertii
CAGACAGACAGACAGACAAAACAGACACAGGAAAAGACAGAGAAAAGGGAAGGGGAGAGAGAGACACAGGGGGGAGAGAGAGAGAGAGAGAGAGAGAGAGAGAGAGAGAGAGAGAGAGAGAGAGACAAAACAGACACAGGAAAAGACAGAGAAAAGGGAAGGGGGGAGAGAGACACAGGAGAGAGAGACAGATAGACAGACAAAACAGACACAGGAAAAGACAGAGAAAAGGGAAGGGGAGAGAGAGAGAGAGAGAGAGAGAGAGAGAGAGAGTGAGTGAGAGAGAGTGAGTGAGTGAGAGAGAGAGAGAGAGAGAGAGAGAGAGAGAGAAAACAGACACAGGAAAAGACAGAGAAAAGGGAAGGGGAGAGAGAGACACAGGGGAGAGACAGAGAGAAAGAGAAAGTGCTTCTCTTTTCTCAGAAGTCCATATTCCTTCCCCCTGCTATAAGTCCAAACTCAAATTGAAACACTCTGCTTTTGTTTGAGAATATCTTGTTTGCTTCCGCCACAGTCTACTTCCTGACCCTCCAAAAGGTGGATGTGTACAGGACAGGCTGGAACAGGGAAGGAAGCCTTGAGTTCTGGGTACAGTATGGTCTCAAGATCAAGGCAGAATGGCAAGGGCTGCTAAGACCCAATTGTCCCATTGAGGTCAGTGAACTGTGGCTTTCTCAGAACAATATATCCTAACAGTATATATCCTAACCCTAACCCTAAAATGTGGGCAAAGTCAGAGGATGTATCCTCAAAGGCCAACCTTTCTGGCTACAATAGCCAGCATCAGTTAGAAATAGGTGAGTGACTAAGGAGCCTAGATGTAGGGGGGAGAATCCTGGATAGAGACAACATATGTTTATTAAAAGTTGAGATTTTTGTGATTTGTATCCCCCCTTCTCCCCAGTGAACTCTCAGTCTGTGTAAACTGAGAAGCTCAGACTCTGGGCAACATCACTGTGTGAGGACTGCCACTATGACGTGAGCAGAGTGTTTTGGAAGCTACTGTTGCTCACCAATTTGCATGTTTAAAAGTTCTATAGAGTGACTTTTATGCAAATTGTGGGAGTTTCCTTGAATATGATTGGTTGCCAATCCTAAGGCAAGCAAACAATGGGAAAGGAGAGAGTGATGGCACATCCCTCACTCCTGGTGGGTAGGGGGGATGGTGGGATGGCACTTACCTTGGACTGATCTAATTTCTCTGTGTCCTTGATGACAATTATCTCCTTTTCCTCCAGACTCTCCAGGTCTAGTTCCCCCTCTGAACTAGGTCCTCCTTCCTGTTGTGAATAGTAAAGAAATGAAGTGTTTCAGAGAGCTATTGGTAAAGCCAATACATTTTAACTTACAGTCCCCTCCTCCTCCCCCCACCCCCTCAATTCCTAGCCATACACCAGGGGCACAAAATATGAATCCCCTTCAGGCCAGATTGTCCCTTCTGTGTTCTCCTTTCAAGCCCCATCCATGGGGCACAGGATAAGAAAGGCATGTGACTGGATGGGAACATATTAGAGTTGCTTTCTCCCCCTTTTTCCTTTTTATAATGAGGAGTATTCCTATGCTAAAAAGTGCAAATTGGAGAAGGGTGAAGAAGGAGGAAGGAAAGCCCAGGATAATAAAAAGACAACAGCTTAGGGTTCTATCTTTAGGCCCTCTTTTCCCTTCTCCTCCTCATTCGGAGGGGACCTTAACATTCCGGACCCTTGGTGATGTGGTGACTTGTCAAGTCTAAGTTAGGTCACTACTTACTTTGTCTTTGTCTTCTACATTGAGGGTTGATACATCAACAAAGCAAATCTAAGCCAGAAGGAAATGGGAGGGACAGGGTTAGAGAAGAGCTGTCTGGTCAGAGAGGTGTCAGCAACGCGAGGAGGAGATGTCCACACGTTCTCTTCCCTTATCCCTTCTTTCCTGCTCTTCCCTATTGGAAAGCTCTTCTCTTTCCACTCGGGGAGAGCAGAGGAAAGAACGGTCCTGATCTTTCTTGTCTGGAGGGAGCTGTTGGGACCACTACCCCTCTGGGTTTGTCATTTCCTTGGCTGCTGGGACCTTTGGGAAATTCTCCCCAGAGCTGCGTTTCTTTCCTGTGCTGCCATTACCTTGGCCAAGCCCAGGGTCCACTGTGGCAGGACTTGGAATGATCTTTAGGAACAGACTCAGGGAAGAGGAAAAGTGTCATTTTATCATGTCCCATTCTCATGCTCAATCTAGTGACTTCCTCAACAATTTTTTTTTAAAGAAACTAGTGTAGAATGAGACTGTTATAAATTGGTTAGAACTACACAGAAATGTCAGCTAGTTGTTTTATTAATATTATAGAAGGTTTCTATAAAAGGGGCTGGCCTTCTGTTGGATTGTTATTGACTAAATGGGATGGGATTATGGTGGCAAGGCTAGATAGAAGTGAACAGGGTTGTGGTTCTCTGTACTGCTAGAGTGTGAAATCTTTAAAGGGAGAACTTTTGGTAAAGCTATCCTTTTATAGGACAAATGAAGTGAGAGAACTAAGGGCAGAGAGCAGCTGCTCTAGTTGCCTAAGGCCCCACAGTTCTTAGAGGTAGAGCCAGGGCTGAGAGTCAAAGGCAACGCTCTCTGGACTCTTGGCTCCGAGGCTCCCTTTGTGACATCATGGCTTTCTGAGAGTTACAGCTGAGCTGAGCTAGCTGGCAGTTACCTGGGTGAGGGGGGGGGCATTATTACATCATGGCCTGTGTGAGGTCATGGATTTGGGTTGCCAGACAACCCAGTCTGTTTTCCTGTGCCCTCTAAGTGTCTCTCCTCCCCCATCTCCATTTTACTTCGTTTAAAAAATTTTTCCCTAAAATTTCTCCAATTTCTTTCCCTTCTACCTTCTTCTCCCCATGTTATAAATGACAAATCTAAACAACAACAGTTCCCTGCTTTGGAAGTGGTCTCAAAAAGCTGAGACTTGTGGGTGATTTGCCCAAATGAAAATAGCGTGTTTCACCTAGGACTGTGTGTTGTCCCCTTTTGGGGCGCTTAGCTCTCTCCCTTTACTTACCACTTTTCGGTCCTGGTCTTGTTGTCCTGTTGGGCTGTAGAGATCAACCTTGCAGACCCCTCTGCGGCTATGTAACCAGTCAATATCATCAGACATCTGAAATAAGAAACAGAAAAGTATGGGAGGAAATGTTCTCTGAATCTGGGGGGCAGTAGAGATCTCCAGTACCTGAAACTTTTTATAAAACCTTACAACCTTTTCCTGTCTCTCTTTTAAGAAGGGGGTGGGGGTGGAAATCCTCACACCAGTTTGGGAATTATCTAATTTAAACTCCATTCCCAAATACTTTAGGATTTTAGGGAAACTCTCTAATAAAAGAATTTCAATTTTTGATATTGTTCTCTCAATTTGATCTTATTAGCAGACTCTGTCTCAGAAAGATAAATTGTTGGAAAAACTAGAAACTCCCCCCTGCCCGCCCCGCACCAGACACAAGAGATTTGACTACCCACTTCATTCAGAAGAAAAAGGTGAAAAAATTCCTCCTTTTCTCAATCCCTAGTTACTTGAGATTAAAAAGGAGTCATATAGACTCTCTCACTAGACACTAGAAAAGTGCCCCCACAAACCCAAAGAACCAAAAAGAAAGAAAAGAGAAGAAATAAATAAGAAGGGATAAGAGGAGAGATGTGTTGAAAAGGAAAAAGTCTAACTCTATTACCTTAGTAGAGTAGTCTGTATTGAAGCCTGGTACCCAGAAAGGAAGCTGGGCCCCTTAGATGGTAGTGGGCAGTGCCGAGTTCTTGGGCACCTTACAGCTGGATGTCCCTCCCGTCCGGCGGTCTGAGTGCAACTGACCAGCCGGGGCTCCCCTCACCACTCTTGTTACCTGGGGCTGGTCATCACCCTCTGTTACATCACAGACACCCTGACGTGTCATCAGCCTCAGTCATCAATGGATTTGTGCTGAGCTCAAAACTGGGCGGGGCCAGCATACAGATTGGGCTGATTTTTATATTAAAATACCCCTTAATCAAATCAGGGGAATTTGGGGCCCACTTTTATGATCTATCTTCCTTCCCAGCTTCTCCCCCACCCTTTTGGTGAGGGTGTGAAAGGTAGTCAGGGATCAACCCCACCAGTTCCTAATACTCAGTTTTTTGGGAGTAGATTATATCAAATTTCATCCCAACTAGAGAAAGAATGGGCAGATAAAAAAGGCCTTTTTCAGCCTTTAACTTTAGTGGTTAAGAACGCCGGCAAGTTCTATCTCCTCCCCACCCCCACCCCAGTTACTTTGTAGGGAATTCCCTTTGAGCTACCAAGACCATTTGGGCCCACACCACCTCAGTAGTTACCAAATTTATAAGACTATTTAAAATAAGAGGTTTTTGGGGGGAAGAGATATGAAGACTCAAAGTAACATCAAACAGTTCAAAATCTATATTCCAAAGGGCTCCTCCCTCCCATACCTAAGAATTCAGTTCCCTTTTCCCTCCCTGGGCTGAACTCCCCGCCCCAAAGATCCCTCACACATCTGAATTCCTTTTTCCCTCCCTGGGCTGAACCCCCCCCCCCGAAAAAAAGGATCCCTCCCACACTAAATTCCCTTTTTCCTCCCTGGGCTGAAACCCCCCCGCCCCCATAAAAGGATTCCCTCCCACATCTGAATTCCCTTTTCCCTTCCCTGGGCTGAACCCCCTCCAAAAAAAGGATCCCTCCCACATCTGAATTCCCTTTTTCCTTCCTGGGCTGAACCCCCTCCAAAAAAAGGATCCCTCCCGCATCTGAATTCCCTTTTCCTTCCCTGGGCTGAACCCCCTCCAAAAAAAGGATCCCTTCTCCCTTTTCCCTCCCTGGGCTGACCCCAAAAAGAATCTCTCCCACTTAGGAATTCCCTTTCCCTCCCTCCTTGGGCTGAGCCAGTAAAAGAATTCCTCCCACATTTGAATTCCCTTTCCCTCCCTGGGCTAAACTATAGGCAAAGTCAAAGGCACATTGGATCCAATTTCTGTGGGAAGACTGTGAATTTGGGGACTGTGGGGATGTTAAGTTATAATGCAAACTTCCCTTTCAACTGTCCCACTGAGGGCAACTTGACAGATGGGGCGGGGGGGTGGGGGGAAGCCCTAACCCAGCTCAGCTGAGTTTTTTCTACCTTTGCAGTAGGCAGGGTGGTACAGTGCTTCAGACTGGGGAACGATTTTCTTTTCGGTGTAAGTGGTGGTTTGGCTGTGCGATGACCTTGCCAGACTGAGGAGTTGTTGCTTCCTTCTTTAGCTCTCCATACTACCCGAATGCCTCAGTCTCCAGTCGGAGCTGGAATTTAAGTGACTGGCATTACTTGTTTCCACGGTGATCGCTGACACCACAAAGCAGGGGAGATGACCTCAACTTTCTGGCTGCCTGGATGGTTGGCTCTTCCAATGAGGTCACTGAGCTCAGCCAGTACATACAGATAAAATATTGATCCTTATTCAGTTTGACTGAAAGCCTTTATTATTTTATCATTGTCATTAAAAATGATGGCAAGGTTGAATCTGTTCAGGATAGCCCTGGCAGCGCTTTCCAGGCCCACGAAATTCAAAGGCGTCTGTGCAATCTCCTTCTAGCCCCTGTAGGACAGCTGCCTAAGTCACATTCTCCAAATCCATGTTCATCCCACATCGAAACATCTCCATTTTCACTTCCTATTTTGAGAAATCATTCCAGACCTGTTATTCCTGTCCCTCCCTTGCCCCTTCCCACATGGCTCTGCTGCTCCCAAGGCAATGTCTCTTAGAGCAAAGTCAGGAGCAAGTGGACTCGACGATTCCCAGCCTCCCACCGTTCAAAACCCTAACCAAAACATTTCCTCATTTTGAGTAAGAAGTGCCTCCTGGTCCCCAACTGTCTGCGGGCCATTGCCCCAAACAGGCTGCTATTCTTGGCCCATATTTCTACTCTGGAAAACGGCTTTCCACACCTTTTATCATGTTGTGGGTGATAGGTTGGTGAAACCTATGGCCCACTTCCCAGAGTCATGTTTTTAAATATCAAATGATGTGCTTTGGATTACAAAGGAGACCAATTACATTGAAGGACCTTACTGTCCACATATTAAAATAAGGCCCCGGCCCCAGGTTAAGAAACCATGCTGTCCACCCTGCTCTCTCTCCGTGGTCTTCACTTATCACTGATAAAGGGTCAGGTCTGAATTTGTTCCTTCCCAGATATTCCAGGCACCCCACTGGGTGCCAGGGAAGCACAGACAAAAGGGAAGCAAGCCCTGCTCTCAAGGGGCATGGGTTCTATAGGGCAAGGAACAGCTGTATGGAGTATCTACAGGCTCTGTATTTCCAACGCAAGAGCTCAAAGCCCCAGAAAGCGGGGGCTTCTGGGTCAAAGGGGCCCCTAGAAGCCCTCACTGGGATAACCATTTCCCAAAGTCATTTCTGGAAATTAGCCAAGCAAAGAAAAAGACTTTAGCATTTGGGTAAGAGATGTCCAAGGACAAGAGGAGAGAAACCTGTTTTGATACTGGGAGCACACCCACATGCAACATATTCCCTGGAGCCGCAGTTTGGAGGGAGAAAGGCCAAGAGTGGGGAGGAGGTGGGCAGAGGCTGGCCCAGAGCCACATCTGGGTGTGTTAAGATCTAGGTTTAGCCCAGAGGCCTTTAGTATGTAAGCTAGAAAGGGAAATCCAAAGGAACCAAGCTGTAAGTGTAGAAAGGGACATCCAAGGAAACCAAGCCATTTGTTCTGTGATGGGCTGCCGCTGGCACTTTTTAGAGCCCCAAAGGCAAAGCAGTGCCCTCTCCCAGGTTTGCTGCTCAGTGGCTGAGCTCTCATCCTTCCTGTTTAAAGCCCTCTCTACCATGGATCAGACTATTTTTATTTCCATTATATTCATGTTCTCCCTAAGTGCTACAGGTTAAAAATATCTTTATAAGAGGACAAACACTTCCAAGATTACCTAAGAGTGGAAAATGAGAGATGGAAACCCAACAAAATCCCATGCTTTCTTTTACAAAGGAGGAAACTGAGATCCAGACAGAGGAAGGGACTTTCCTAAGATGAAACAGGCTTCAAGGGACAGAAGTAGGACTTAAATATGCCCCCCCACCCCGATTCCCAGACCCCACCCTCTTTTCCGTACTATGCCGTGACCCACGTGCCCTTGAATTCTGGGCTTCCAGGGCCACTAACTGTCATCCTCTAACAGGCAACATCTCTGTTCTCAGCCTTTGCATGGTAGGGCTTACAGCACATACACAAGGATGTGGTGGTACTACCCAAAATTCACACTATGGAAGTCCTGTAAAGGCTTAAAAAGAGCTGCATCAGTACAAAGACTGGAAAGGTTCTATGTAGTTAACGAAATCAAGAAAGACTTCATAGAAGAGATAAACTGTGACCTGAGCCTTTAGGTATAAGGTGGAGTAAACCAGGCTGGCTAGAGGTGAGGGTGTTTCCCCTGGATTGGGCAACACATGCAAAGACCCGATAGTTGGAAACTGCCAGAAGTCCAGGTTAGCTAAAATGTAGGCTACATGAGGACTAGCATGAGGTGAGGGAAGAAAGCACCTGTGTGCTGTGCCGTGTAGGTGTTTGTGATGAGAGGGCTGACACCCTGAAGAGGGAGAACACATGGGTGCCTTAGCTCCAGAGAGTGAAGTTATTAGAGAAGGGTACCTTTGCAGTGGTCCTAACAAGAAAGGCAGCCCCAAGGAGGGATGCAGGCAGGCCCAGGGAGCTCTGCCTCACGGGACTTCCAGGAAGCCCCCTGGCCCTAGAGGTTTTCAAGAAGAGGCTGGTTGACAACTCCAACTTTAATGAACATTAGTGGAACTAAGATGTAAAACAAGGTACTAACAAGCATTAAAAAAATACCTCGGTCGGGCCTAGATAAAGTATTTCTTCCATAGGATTACTCTTAACAAATTTACACAAAATTCCAAGTATTACGTCCCTGTTATAAAGTGTAATTATATCTTTTGCTTTCTGTCTCAGTGTGTCCTTAAGTGCCTAAAACTGGGCCTGGTACCAGCCTGGCACTTCAAAATGCTTGTTGAATTTAACTGCATTGAGCTGAACTGTCAGGACTATAGCAGATGAACTAATACTGCAGGGGAAGCTGGGATTAGGGGACCTCCAAGGTGCCTGGTCCCTTCCCCTGGAAGATTCTATCTTTCTGTGAGCTCACAGGTCCACTTAGTTTGTGACTACTGGTAACTGACCAGAGAAATTAAGGTGAATTCAGTGTTTACCATGTGGGGAAGCCCCTGCTCTCTGCCCAGAGCTGCCTAGCATCACTGCCTTTGTGGGCTCACCATGGGCTGTTCCCTAGTGATTGGTTTTGCCTCTAGCAGGGCCTGAATCCCTGAGCTTGTGAACTCCCTCTGATTGTGGGGCCTACACCAGTGGGCACTGAATTCCACTGGTCTGTTTTTACTGCTCTGTCCAAAGTGTCTGAAAACACAGGATCCCCCAGGGTAGCTGTCCAGAGCCCCAGCAAAGACCCAAGTTAGACAGAATGCCAGCCATGTCTCTTGCTTGTTCCAGAACCGGGCTCACGTGTCTGCCACCAAATCACATCCTCTGAGTGACAAGAGACCTCAGGGGACACCTCTGCTAGTCTACTCTGGACCTGCTTGAGAGTCTCTTCATACCTTCCCTCTATGTGATCAGTGACCACAAATCTGGGGGAGCTCTCTACCTCCTGAGGCACACTGTCCCCTTTTTGGGCAGAGTTCCTGAGTAGAAACTGTCCCCTGATATCTGGGTGCAGCTTTGCAAGATGCCAAGAGCACAGATTTCAGGCTGAGAGGGAGCTTTGGGGTGTCCTGAGTCCAAGATCCCTTGGAATAGCAGCCCCTCTTAGTGCTCTTAGGTTAAAGTCCCTGCTGCTGCCTTATAGAGGTTTAGGGTAGAGGAGGTACCCTGAGTGCTGCATCCCCTATCTCCTCAGGGGCCACTGAAGATCCACCTCAAAGAGCTCTCACCCCAAAGTCCTTGATTTCTTCAAGTGGCTCAACATCAGAAAGGGCTAGGGCTTGATCCCTGGAAATGTGAGAAAGAAGATGCCCCCCCAGAACTCCTGTGGCTGAGGTGTCCTAGCAGGGTCGACCATCTCTATCAGAATGGGCTGCCCTGAGCACACAGGTTGTCTCCAGGGCTCGGGACGGTGCTTTCCACAGACACAGAGATGTAGAAGCTGCCGTGTACCGTGGTTGATAGAAGGTGTGCCCAGCAAGGCCTCGTTGGACCCTCCAAACAACCCTGTGAGTAGGTGCCGCCATTTTCCTAAGGTCAGGTAGAGAAAGCATTACACCAGAACGGGGAGCATCTGTAGGGGGCCTTAAAGCAATTAATTAATTTGGCCAAACTCACAAGTACAGCCTGAACCACATGGAAATATCTTTGGGAAATGCTTAGCTGAATAAATACACAGTACAACACAGCTAAGGGGAATTTGGGGGTGTTCCAAGTCACTATGAGGCCCAACTAGTTGGTGTTGGAGTTGGACACCACTGCTGTAAAGGAGTAAACCTTCTCGCCCAGGGATCACTCCTGCTTTAGGGAAAATGGTCCTGTGTTTCCTATTCTTGGTAACAAGACCCAATTAATTCCCTTTTCAACATGACACTTTCAACATGCTTTTCCAGGATTACAGATTTAGGGCAGAGTAGAACCTCAAAGGTCTTCCAGGAATAAACCTTACATTTTGACAAATGGGGAAACTGAGGCCCAGGTGGAGTTCTGTGTCTTTTCCAAAGTCACAAGGGTCATAAAAAGGGGAGGCAGGATTTGACAATACACCCTGATGCCCAAACCTCAGCCCATTTTGTACTACCAGGATCCCCACACCTTAGAATGCCAGGCTTCAAGGCTCCTAATTGGGCAGCCAAGTATTTCACCCTCTTGGGGCTGCTGCTGCTGCAAGGGGTGATAAGAGAGATGAGGAGACAGGGTCCAAGCCCTTGGGCTGGTGGTGTGACAAACATAATGGTAATATAGTCCACACAGACAAACTAGTAATACCTAGAATGGTGTGAAAGCCCTGTACAGTTGGTGGAAAACATTAGCAAGGAGGACAGAAAAACTTCTCAGAGGAGATGGTATGCGATTGAGTCCTGGGTAAACATGGCGAGTATTGACTTGGAGTGATTGGGTGGTGAAGCATACTCCAGATGGGTAGCATGGGCAAAAACCCAGAGATGAGAAACCATATGGTGTGGTCAGGGTTGCCTAGAACATAGGGTATGTGGAAGGGACTAGTGGAAGGTTAGGGGAGGGAGATTGTGGAGCCTGGGATGACAGAACTGAGGCACTATCATATTGGAAGGGTTCTCAGGTAGAAAAGGGAGAACCCTTGGTTCCTTTGGCTCCAGAGTTAAGGTGTCAGAGAAGGGCATTTGGGACTGCCCCCAAGAGGTGAGAGAGACAGGTTCAAGCACAGGCTGGTCCAACTGTTTTGCTTGTGTGAATGCTTAGCACTGTGGACATGGCCTGGTGGGTACCATACTGGCCCTTAATAAACACTTGCTGAATTGAACCAGGTTTAACTGATGGTCTCAATCTTTATTGGAAGCTGGGATGAGGGACCTCAGAGATGCCTGGCCCCTTCCCTCTGGAACATTCTATCCTTCTGTGAGCTCATAAGTCTACGTGGTCTGTGGCTACTGGTAACTAGCTAGAGAAATTAAGGTGAGTTCAGTGTTTATCATTTAGGAAAGCCCCTGCCCTCTGCCCAGGACTGCCCAGTCTCACTGCCCTTGTGAGCTCACCATGGATCGTTCCCTAGTGACCATTTGCCTCCAGCAGAAGCTGAATCCCTGAGCCTGTGAGCTCCCTCTGATCAGGAGTCAGCACTGGTAGGCACTGAATCCACAGGTCTGTTTCTGTTCTCTTGACCAAACTGTCTGAAAACAACACCGTTCAGATGAGGTATAGATGGGGGAAGTTGTAAGGAGAAGGCACAAAGATAGAGGAGGACAGGAAAAGCTTCTTGCTCCAGGGAGGGATGCGTGCAGTGTGTGGGTTTGGAGGCATGAGATATGAGGCTCTCCCCAAAAAGAAAGATTTCAACTGGGGGCTCCTGTGCTATGGGACAAAAGCCAGGCTAGTCCCAAACATGAGTCTAAAAAGTCTAAAAAGAGAAAGCCTCATGAATGGAGCTACAGCTCCCAAGAATGGGCCAAGGCAGCGCCCCCTGGTGGGAATCCGAGTGGCTGACCTTTTTTGTTCAAACCTATCTCTCCCAGGGACCAGACCATCTTGGAAGAAAGTGTTCCCTAAGTTCTTGGTAACAAGACCCACTTAATTCCCTCCTCAACAGGCCAGATACTTCCAATGTACTTTTCTAGGATTCCAAATTTAGAGCAGAGAGGGACCTCAGAGGTCTTCCAGTAACAAACTTTGCATTTGACAAATGAGGAAACTGAGGCCCAGGTGGAGCTCTGTGCCTTCCCAAAGCTGCAAGGGTTGTAAAAGGGGAGGGTACTATACCCTCTGATTCCCAAATTCCCAGCCCACTTTGTACTCTACCAGGACCCCAACACCCTAGAATGCCAGGCTCCCAGGCTCCTAACTGTCACCCTCTGAGCAGCCAGGCATTCTACTCTTGTAGAACACCTCCTTGGGGCTGCTGCTGCTACTGCAGTGGGAAGGGAGGTTGAGAGAGGAGGCAGGGTCTTAGTCCTTGGGGGTGGGGTGAGGGAAAGCATGGACAACAGCCCAGAGATGGAAAACTATATTGTGTGCTCAGCAAACTGTCAGTAGTCTAGTCTGGCTAGAACCTAAGGAACATGAAGGGGCATAGACAGTATAAAGTCAGAAGGAAGGGGAGAGGGGACTTGGAGCCAGAGTGTAGGCTCTGGGCCTAGGATGACAGGACTGAGGCACGGCTGTCAGATGGAAGGTAGATACTTGGTGTCCTTGGCTCCAGGGATCCAGGGTGATAGAGAAGGGCCCATCTGGGCCGAGGTAAGTCTGAAAGGCCAAGGGCAGTGCAAAAGGACACTGTCCCAGGCCGCTTTCAAGCCCAGGCTGCTCCCAAGCCCAGGCTGCTCCAACGGCTTTAGTTTTGTTTCTTGTGGATTGGTAGCTCCTATGTCAGTGCCACGAACCAGCTTCCTACTTAATAAATGCTTACTGAAGTGAAATGAAGTGAATTGTTAGGCCCTCTGCCCTGGGATGCCTGGCCCCACTGACTCTAAGGATTCACCATATGCTGAGGGGAGTGCTGGGAAACAAGGTGGGAATGATGTCCAGGCTTAGCATCATTGGGGCGGTCCATGATCCACTCTTTTGCCAAATGAATCTGCCTGAGCCGGTCATGTCACTCTCCCATACTCCAGGGGTTCCCTATCTCCTTCAGGGCCCTTTGAAAACCCATCATAAACTGGGCCCTTCCTACCATTCCAGGCTTCTCACACCATCTACACCCCCATAGAGCCTTTGTTCCAGTGACAATGGCCTCCTGGCTGTGCCACAGATATCTCCTGACTTTGGGCATTTGCCCTGGCTGTCCCCCATGCCTGGAATGCTCCCTCTCCTCATCTCAGCCTCCTTCAAGTTCTAGCTAAAAACTCTCCTTCTGTAAGAAGCCTTTCCTGATCCCCTAATGCTAATGCCTTCCTTCCGAGCCTGTCCCTGATTGCTCCTGGGGTTAGCTAACTTGTTGGTCCAGAGTTGTTTCCATATCGTGTCCCCCATTAGGGCATGGACTGCATTTTACCTTTTGTTTGCATCCCCAGCCTTCAGCACAGTGCCTGGCACAGAGGAGGTGTTTAATAAAAGCTTGTTGAGCAACTTCCTGGTGAATCTAGTTAAATTCCTTCAGACAGCAGAAATCCACAAGACATGTTTAGGACTGAGTTTTTCTGGGACTGAACCCTCCCTCCTCTGGTACTGTCTGTCCTTCCTTCTGGGTCCACTGGAAGCAGGTCCACATGGAGGTCTTGGGGCTACCTGAACCCTGGAGAGCAAGGAGCAAAGACACACAGTAGGTCAACACAGTGCACGTTTCAGTTGGGGAGCTGATGGTCAAGAAAGGAGGAATGTTGTTTTGGGGTCTCCCATTTGAAAAGGAGCCAAATAGTCTGGAGCACATTCCCCAGAGCACCCAGAGTTCACAACCCAGAGTTCACAAGAAAACCAGTGAGGCAGGTGAGTCAAGTCCAATTAACAAGCTTTATTTAGTTCCTACCATGTGCCAGGCATAGGGTGGAGATACAAGAGTGACAAACCAGCTTCCCTGCATTCCAAGGATCTCCTGGCCTAACACAAAGGTTTATCCATGTCAGACAGGTGAGGGCACCAAGCTTCAGGAGGAGCTGAGCTCCAAAGACTTCTTGAAGAAGGCTGGACATCAGCTGAGTCATGAAGGGGCTGCTGAAGTCAGGAATCCAGATGAGGAGGGAGATCAAGGACGACAGGCATACCAGCATCACTGGGTCGCAGAGTACGTGGAAGGACAAATGAAAGGCAAGAAGGGGTCAGGAGGCCCTTTAATTAGGGATTTTATCTTTGATCTTGGCACTAGCTGGGAGTCACTGGAGCGTGTGTGCGTGTGTGTGTGCGTGCATGCGTGTGTGTGTGTGTGTGTGTATGTGTGTGTCTGGAGCAGGGGTACATGAGGCAGGGAGACTGATAAGCATGCTTTGCCATAGTCCTGGCCTGGAGGAGGTGAGGGCTGGAGTCTACCAAGCCTGTCCCCAGAGGCCTTCTAGTACAAACCTTTCATTTCACACAGCGGGGAAATGAGACCCCGGAGAAGATCTGTACCTTTTCCTAAACCACAAGAATTGTATGAAAGGAGGCAGGATTTGAATGTCCATCCTCTGACTCCCAACCCCTAGTTCTCTCAGTTCTCTACCAGAACTCCAGCACTCTAGAATGCCAGGCTTCCAGGGCCTCTGTCACCCTCTTACTGGGCACCCAGTAATTCACAGACTCTAGAGTATCTACTGTAACATGGTTAGGACTGAATTAGGCTGCCTGGGGGTTTAGGAATTCCAGATGGAGTGGGAAGCATGGGAAAAAGCCTGGAGGTGGGAAACCATATTGTGCAGTCTGCTGAGATCCCCCTAGAGGAATGCATGAAGTGATGGTGGGTGGTTCTGAAGGGAGACAGGGCCTGGGATCAAACTGTATATGGCTGGTTTGGGCTGAGTAGGGTTTGGAACTATGATAGATGAAAAACTATTGGTAACTTTGACCAGAGAAATTAAAGTAAATTCAAATGTTTATACCACCTGGGGAAGCCCCTGCTCTCGGCCCAGGGCTGCCGATCTCACTGCCTTTGTGTGCTCACTATTGCTCCCTAGTGACCGTTTGACTCGTGCCCGGTGACTGATTCTTGAACCTTGGAGACCCCTCTGAGTGAGGGCCAGCACTAGTGAGAACGGAATTCCAGTCTGCTTCCACCCTCCAGTACAAACGGTTGGAAAGCACAGGGTCCCTCAGATCAGCTGCCCAGGGCCCCAACAAAGCCCAGGTTAGGCAGCTGCCCTGAGCAGTGAGGCAGCCAGGCTCCAGCACTGGTCATGTGCCAGTCACCCAATCACCTGCTCTTTGGGTGGTAAGGGCCCCTGGGGACTATTTCTTTTAATGCATCCTGAAGCTGACTGAGAATCTCTTATCTCTTTTCTAGGACCCCAAATTAGGTGAAATGACCGTGCTGACGCGCCTCATTCCTGCTTAGGTTCTATCCCCTGGCATCCAGGCTAAATCGACCCTTAGGAAGCTCAAGAGGATGATGGGAACCCAGCGTCAAAAGGCAAGAGAGTGTCACCTTGATTACAAGAGGGCCTGACCAAAGCAGGGGCCCTCTCTTCCCAGATAAGTGGTCCCAACACTATATTAGGAAGGAGAGTCTAACTGCCCCCAGGCCCTGATGGCCGCAGTCACTAAGGACCTGTCTAATAAAGTTCTCACTCTCCAGCATGTCCCATCATCAGACAGGTATGATTTGATCACTGGACATGCCAGGGAAGGAAGCCGCTTCACCATCTGCTTGGCAGCTGCCGCCCAGGGGGCACCTTCTGTATCAGACTGTCTCTACCTATCAGAGAGCAGGGAGAGGCTGGCTTTTACTTTGAGCCCCAGGGCATGGCCCAGGGCTTGGCACATAACAAGCTAGCTCTTTACAAATGCTTTTTCTTTTGTTTATCCCATCCTGTAGTGTAAGCCCTTCCCTTTGCAGATGGGGAAACTGAGGTGAAATGACGTGACAAGGCACCATCACATAAGGAAAAACTGGCAGAGCTGGGAACGGAAATCAAGATCATGTGACTCCGAAGCCACAGTTTTTTAATGTTTCACGAATCCCTAAGACAAGCAGCTGATGAGACAGCAGATGGAATACTGGGCTCAAATCTGGCTAGCGGTGTGATCGTGGGCAAATCACTTCACCACTGTCTGCCTTAGTTTCCCCAACTGCAAAATGGGGATAGCAATGGTATCTACCTCTCAGGATTGTTGGGAGGATCCAACGAGATATTTTCAAAAAGCCCTCAGCACAGTGTGTGCCATATAGTAGTCGTTTAATAAATGTGTTTCCTTCCTTACCATATAAGGAAAGGGCTATGATAACAATGGTGGCCACACGGCAGTGCTTGGAGGAAGGTTTGCCAAGCACCAAATATGGATATACTCACTGGTGTGAACTCCCAATTGTGAGGACATTAGAGAAGATGAGGAAACTGAGACTGCATAAAGTGTGGGAGAGACACAGGATACTAGAACTCACGGAGTCTGAAGTGGGCCAATTCCATAGGCAGCAAGGTGGGCAAAGGAAATTTCTGGCCCAGAGAACATGGGAGCAAGAAGGTACTGTGCCCTTGATTAGGCCAGTCTGTCCAACTTCAATGATGCCAAGGGTGATGCCAGTTTGGGAAACTCCAAATCTACCGACTTTGCCTGAGAGGGAGGCGGTGTTCAGGGCTTGAACCCACCACCTTTCAGAACTCTTTCTTTCTGAGTAGAGCCAACTGAGGCCTAGACTTGGAAAAGATTGGACCATATTCCCCAAATAGGCACCCAGAGTTCAGAAGAATGCCCCGGTGTGGAGGCCAGGCTGCGACACCAGTTTTGCCTGTGATGCTGGACACCTATCATGTCACTCTGAGGCCTAGGCAAGGAAAGAAGAGGTCAGCACCTGGATGGGAGGTATCTGCCCAAGGAAGAGAAAGATGCTGCTGCTTCAGATGTGGTAGTCTACCCAGGGGCTCCTCATCTCTGGGACAGGTGTGGGGGTGGGGTGTTTGTAGGGGAAGGACAAACGCCCTTTCAGCTCTCTGGAGGAATGGAATGGGAAATTGGAGTGAACTTGCCCATTTCTCCTGGGACTGACTGGGCTACAGTAGCTGGGGCTTCTTTAGACCCCAAACGGTGAAGGCAGTGCCCTTAAGGCTGGGACACTGAGTGGCTGGCTCTCATCCTTTTGGCTCCAAGTCCCCTCTCTCTGGGAGCAGCCCATCTTTAGAGAACATTTCCACTTGGGTGTCTATCCTCCCTAATAAGTCACACTGAATTCTCCTTTTAGCAGGCCAGGCTTTCCCTAGCTCGTCTCCTAGTGATTGCTGACTGAGAGTAGAATGGGACTTCAGGTCTTCAAGTGGAAATCTTTCATTTTATAGAGAGAGAAACTGAGTCCCAGGGGGAGGTCTGTGCCTTTCCCAAAGCTGCAAGAGTTATTAAAAGAGGAAGTAGGATTTGGATGTCCATCCTCTCCTAACTCCCAGCCCCCTCTGTACTTTACGAGGACCCCAAACACTCCAGAATGCCAGACTTCCAGGGCTACTAACTGTCACCCTCTGGACATCTAGTCATTTGAAAATTCTAAAGCACCTTCTCAGGGATACTGCTGCAGTAGGGGGTGAGTTGAGGGTCCCCTCTGAGTACGGGTCATAAGTAGTAGGCACTGAATTCTACAGGTCTCTTTGTGTTCTGTCCCAAAGGTCTGAACATGCACTGTCACTTAGAGAAGCTGCCCAGGGCCTCGACAATGTCCCAGCGACTTAGATGCCCTGAGCAACTAGGCTCTGAGCTAGGCTGCAGAGTGCCAGCCATGTCCCTGCCTTGTTTCTGAACTGGCACAGTAAGCCTTTGCTAAAGGCCTCCACTCCTGATGCAATTGGTTCCACTTTGGGCCTTTCCCTGCCATCCAAGCCCAATCTTCACAGGGAACAATAAGGGAACCCTGGGAATAGCAGCAGCTTCCTGCTGCCACCATTATTGGCTCTGCCTCAATTTGATGGTCAGAGCTATCTTAAGAGGAAGAAACCCCTGTGGAGGAGGTACCTGGCATCCTTGGCATCACCAACTGCCTCCTAGGGGTGGGTCTTGAATGGGAGACAAGAGAAGGCATGTGTGTCTCTGGTCCATTCACCATTGCTACCCCCTGGACTTCCACCTCCTCTCCCACTACTGTAGAGGTGGCCTAGGTTCCTGAGATCAGAAGGCCTGAGACTGACTACCAACCATGGGAGCACTGACCTTGCTTCAATCTGCTTCCCCTAGTAATGGTAGGGTATAACACTTGTAGAAAATGTATCTTCACTACCACCTGCCACCTAGAGCTGGGTATCAAACAAATGAGCTTTCAAGGAACACACAGGAATTAAATGGGTGACGGGTGGAGAATCTCACAGGCAGGGAGAACAGAGTATGCAAAGGTGGTATGGTGGGAGAGTGTGCCTGAATGTAGAGGGGAATGAGGGTGATGCCACATTTTGGAGGGCCTATGAATTTCTTCAAAATGTACACAAATGCTTATGTTGCCTTTGATGGAAGAGTTGCTAAGGCTTCTCTTGGATCACCCCAGGCTTCCTTTGAAACTCTGACATCCCTTCCCAGCTTTGTTATTTCTTGTCTGAGCCTCAGTTACTGCTCTGGAGAATGAGGCTGGTGGGTTGGATGACCTCTGACCAGAGTGTTCCTAGAATCTGAGACTCTGTGCAGCCCACTTCTCAGGCAATGTCACTGATGCTTCTGGAGCTTTACCAGAGCCACCTTTCTAGCTTTATCTTGCCTCACATACACCATGAACTAGGAACCGTTGAGCAGGCCCCTGGGGGGGAGGTGTGGCTTGGCGAGAGGATACCTGGCTTTGGATTCTATCCCTGCCTCTTGCTGGTTGACCATGGACAGTGTACTGCCCCTCTCTGAGTCTCTGTTCAGCTGCAAAATGGGTGATAACACCTCCCAGGTGGCTGCTGGGAAATGACTTTGTCAACCTTAAGACTTTATTGAAATCTAACACAAAAAGCAAGGCGTTCAGTGTCTCCCCATGGGCAAAGGTCTGGGTCTACAAAGATGGAGATGAAACGACTCCTGTTGTCTTGGGGAAGGAAGGGGGTCTAAAACGTGTCCCCCATTAAAGTGGCATTGTTAGCAGCTACTGCCCTTTTCTGGTCTTGGGGCCTTTGCTGGGGATCAGAAGGTTCCTTCTCTCCTGAGAGATTAACCCAGTCCTGTGAGTTTTTCTAAGTGGCTTATAAATTCTTGAACATCCATCCCTGTCCTAGGACATTTTTCATATTACCTAAAGCAACACTAACCGAATGGAGCAGGGCTCATTTCAAGAAAAGGAAGCACACTTTTACCAGTGTTTCACCAAAGGAATGTCATTTGTGGGATCATGGCCCTCGATTTGGGGGGTCTCAGCTTCACATATACCATGGCCCAGTAAATGCCTAATATCTGGTAGAACGGCATTCACCAACCTTCAGTGGCTCTCCGCTGCTTCTAAGACATGGCCTTCAAGGCTCTTCTTACCCTGGCTTCCACATCCATTTCTAATCTGATTTCCCATCACCACAAATTCTCACCCAGCACGTACCAACCAAAGCAGCCTGCCTACTCTTTGTACACCATGTCTGGAAGGCAGTTCTCCACCTTCCCTCATCTTCAAAGCTCAGCTTAAGGCATTTTCCCCAGTTGCTTTTACTTGCCCTTAAATACATTTCCTTGTGCCAGAAGGTTTCAAGAGGTACACTTTCCTGGCACATGGCAGACCTGAGTGTGTGGGTTCCCTTTTCTGTCCCATTTGCCAGCAACCTAGAATCCCCCTGGCCTCCAGCAAAACAAGATTTGAGTGTCTGAGGGGGAAAGCTGTGGGCAAAACAGCCCCAGGCCACATTCTGAGAGGGTCCAAGGCTCTTGTGTTCTTGCCCCATCTGGTGGCTTTAGCTGTAAACTCACTCATGGTCTAGCTCTGAATTGCTGGACATTTCCCAACTGCCAGGCCTGAGAGGTTGAGACACAGACATTAAACTCTTAATCAACTATTGAGAAAGTAGTGTGAGGCCAGACCCCATCACCTCCCACTTGGACTAACTACTGCACTAGCTTCCTCTTTGGTCTTTTCTTTTCCCAATAACAGCACAAGAGGGCAAGGGATAGGGATAGGGATAAGGTAGCAAAGAGGAAAAAGCAACTAGCATTTTTATACATCGCTTTTAAGTTTCGTAAAACACTTTACATATATCATCTCAATTGTTCCCCACAGAAGTTCTATGAGGCAGGTAGGTCCTATGATTGTCTCCATTTTTACAGATGAGGAGACAGGCTAACAAAGTAAATGACCTACCAAGGTCATACTTGGCAGCTAGCTGATGTAGTGGCTAGAGAGCTGGAGCTGGAATCAGGAAGACAAACTCAAATACAGCCTCTGACACACGGCTGGGCAAGTCACTTTACCTGCCTCTGCTTTGCTTTACTTCAGTTGTAAGATGGGAATGATAACAGTGCCTACCTCTCAGGGGTTTTGTGAGGATCAAATGATATGGTTTTTGTAAAGTACTTCACAAATTTTAAAGCTCCCTATAAATGTCATTATTAAGTAGTTAAGGCCAGATTCAAACCCAGTCCGTCCTGTCTTCAAGTCCAGCCCTCTACCTAGAGCACCACCCAGCTGCTTCGAGTCATGGACAAGAGAATCATCCGGGGTTCTTCTTTTAACTTTAAAAATATTTTTTTAATCAGTAAAAGTTTTCTTCTCTCCTTCCCCTCATCTCCCCCCAAGGGAGGGTGAAAAACAAAACACATTTCACATGTGCACAGTGAAGCAAAACATATTTCCCCAAGCGTCCATGGTGAGTCCTTCACCTCTCTGCCCAGAGGTGCTGGGGTCTGTGGTTGGCCATGGTTGATCAGAATTCGGAAAGCTTGCAGAGTTTTGTCTCTACCCTACCAGCCTGCTCAGCATTTCTCATGGTACAACAGTATTCTAGCATATTCACAAACCCTAACTTGGCCAGCCAGTCCCCCAGTTGACAGGCATCCACTCCGATTGCCATTCTTTGCCACCTCAAGAAGAGTTAGAAACACTTTTGTACATTCTTTCATTTATTTTGCTTCTGCTTAATCTTTCCCCTCATCCACCTGCCAAATCCCCTGAGCCTTTGTTTTCCCTTATCTTTCCCATTATCTTATGGAGTGAAATATATTTCTGTACTCAACTCTGTGCGTGTGTGCATGTGTGTGAGTGTGTGTGCCTGTGCATCCGTGCCTTCATCCTTTGACCAGATGAAAGTGAAGTTCAGGCATCAGTCACTCTCCCTCCCTTCCTCCTTGAGCACCCCAATTATATGAACTAATTTTCCGTAATATGACTCTTTGGTCTCCACTCCTCTTTCCTTCCCTCTGCATTTTCCTTTTAAAATACAGGCATAATGGATCTCTTAGGCCTTCTGTAGAAGCATTTCTTCATATTTAAACATAAGCAGTTTATCCTTGTTTAGTCCCTTATGATTGCTCCCTCAGTTTGACCATTTTATGGGTCTTTTCACTCCTGTGTTTGAATTTCACAGCTTCTCCGCAGCTCTGGTCTTTTCATCAGGGATGCTTGGAAGTCCTTGATTTCATTACAGGCTCATTTTCCCTGTTACCTCCAGGACCAAAGTCCTCTATAAACTAACTTCTCCACCCTTTTTACTCTTCAGCATTTCTGTGTACCCTTTGGGCCAGGGACACTGGCATCCTAGCTGTGTGAAGCATGTGTAAAGCATGCCTGGCATATAGTAGGAACTCAATAAGTACTTCTCTTCCTTTCTTCAACTCTATGTCTTTGGATTGGCTACCTCCCTTTCCCAGAATGCTCTTTCTTCTCAGTTGTACTTTCTAGTATCCCTGGCTTCCTTTATGACTAAGCTCAAATCCCTTCTAATGTAGGAGATCTTTCTGGGTCCTTCATAATGCTAGACCCTTCCGTGAATTTCCACCTACACTGTATATGTGTCATAGGTATACAGTTACTTATGTGTTGTGTCCCTCATTAGAGGGAGAGCTCTAGGGAAGGGGATGCCTTTGCCTTTCTTTGTATCCCTAGCACAGTGCCTGGTATGCAACAGGCACTTAATGTTTGCTGACTAAAAAGTTATATAAGATACAAGAGATACAGTACAAGACACACTTAGACAAGTGTTGGGATCCTAGATCTAGAGCTAGAATGCACCCTAACGGTCACTTTACAGAGGAGGAAACTGAGGAACAGAAAGGGGAAGTCATTTGCTCAAAGTCACATGGGAGATAAGTGTCAAAGGTAGTATCTGAATCCGGGACCTCAGAATTTAAATCCAATGCTCATACATTGTAATAGAGGGGAGCCCCCTTCCAAAGAAAGGAATCAAGAAAGAGTAAAAAATAATTTAGTTTCATTTTTTAGAAAAGGTAGCATAAAGCAGCCAGCTTGCTTTTCATATTAAAAACAGGTGCATGGAAACTTTAAGCTATCCCACAAATAATAAAAAATGTTTCACAAGTTTGAATTTTGGCCAGGAAAGGGGTGGGGTGGGTGGAGGAGAGAGAGGGCGAACAAAGGCAGAGAAGGGGAGGGGCAGCATGAGACCCCCTTTCTTCATTGCACAGTGAGCTCTTGTTAGCTGCTAACAGCAGAGAACTGTCCTTTTCTGCCCTAGGAAGCAGCTGGTGTATTTTTCAACACTTAAAGCTGATCGTAGAAATAAGGTTTGTTTGCCCAGGGAATCCAGAACCTTCTTAATGAAGGAATGGTTTAGGATTTCAGAATTTCCTTTAGAAGTCCAGTAAACCAAGCCTAAAATGACC
>CM053775.1:3249070-3294169 GCA_028658325.1 Potorous gilbertii
AAAAGTGAGGAGATGGGAAAATGTCTGTAATTTTTCCAAGATGAAGCTGGGAGGCAGAAAAAATCTGTAGGGGGAAATGGTCCCTTTAAAGCTTCTCTGGCACCACAATTAGCAAGCTGTATCAAGGTGGTTCATAAATTGACTACTAACCAAGGCTAAATGTAGCTCAAAAACACCTGGGTTGGTGGTGGTGGTGGTGTTGTTGTTGTTGTTGTTTTTTTTTTTTTTTTTTAATGAATTGAAAGACCCTATAGATTTCAACAGTTTTCAGCATCCCTGCTGCCCGGCAGATGGAGGCAAGGGCCCTCAAGCAAACAAGACAAGTCAAAGACTTAATTCATCCGCCCAAACACCTCTTTTGCAAATGGGTTATTATTTACACTTCACAGTACACACGCCCATAAATGCCTATCGTCAAGGAACTACTATTGAGGTTGTGCAAGAAAGTCAAGAACAAGGAAATTCCCCAGCAAGTGACACACCGTCCTTCAGGCCTCAAAGAAAAGTAGGTTACTTAGAAGAAGAGGGCCCCAGCTCATGCTGCCTAAGTGTTTAAATTAGCATGGGGACTGGCCTTGCAGGCTTGGATGAGTAAATGGGACTGCTGGGAGCCAGTTGGCAAACTCATGCCTTGCAAGAAGAGCCATCCCTGAAACCAAACACTCAGTTTCCTCATCCCTCAAATGAGGGGGTTGGGCTTGATGGCCTCCAAAATCCCTTACAGCTCTAGATTGGAATCCTAGGAACCTACAAGCAAGAGTCCGATTGACAGAGTGAACACCACATGGACTGGGTCATCCCATAAAAGCCAGTCCAAGTCAGTGATTCCCAACAAAAAGCCAGGGTTTTATCAGTGTTGGCAATCCCTCCACCGATGCGGATCCTCACCTTTCTTTGGCCCCAGGAATGAGTCTTCCAGAGTGACTGTGGCCAAAAACCCCACCCAGCACACCATTGGGATGCCCTGGTGATGGGCAAGCCCCTGAACAAGCTTGGGACCCACCGGCATGATCCATGGGGTGGTGTCAGAAGATGAGAGCAGAACAGTAGCTTGCGATGCCAGGGCGTTTCGCCCTGTGAGAAACAGGAATGCAACCATCGTGCCCACTGTACACACAGGGAAACGGAGCTGCCTTGGGCAGAGTTAGACACCTAGCAGGTGGCAGACGCAGGATGCCAGGCCAGATTGCCTGACCCTAAAGCCAGTACTGTCTACTACACCACAGAATCTGGAACTTCAATACCACTCTCACTCCTCCAATTGTGCCCCCTAAAGGGAGGTACTGGGTATGCTTTAAAATAATGAAAGTGAGAGAGTTTTGTTTTGTGAAACACATATCCTACCTTGAGCTCACCAGCAACACCCTGGCGCATCCTAAAACAAGGTGAGGGATGAGTGACTTCCTCAACTGGCTGTGTCTACCAATATGAGGGTATCAAGGCAAAGCCTATGCCACCACAAACTACAGTTGGCCAAATTCACCAGGGAAACAAAAGGTCTAGAAGCACCTGTGGCACTGGAATCAGGGGGCCTTGGTTCGAATACTAGCTCTGCCACTGATGACTGTGGACTATGACTGGGGACAAGGCATTTCCCTTGCTTTGGCACTCAGTTTGTCCATCTGCAAAATGAAGAGGCTGGCTTAGGTGACCTCTAATGTTTCCTGGGAATCTAAATCTATAACCCTAGAAATTACAAAGGAAATAATGGAAGAGAGGAGAAGCAGGAATGAAGGCGGCACAGCCACACCAGAGGTCAAATTATCCTTTAAGTCAAGAATTATCAAAATTCTCTGGTACTAGCTAAAAACCAGGAATGTCTATAGGAAGAACAGCATGCGAGTGTTTGATACATTCAAGAACACAAACTCCTGCGGGGAAGGGCTCCCTGTCACAAAGCAGGTTGGCAAAAAATGGGGTCACACTAGCATTTTATACAATATACCATAAAATAAGTACCAATGACCAAAATAATTTTTTTTAAATTAGAAGATATTGAAAGAAGGTACCTTTTACAACTATGACTAGGTGGAAAATTCTTAAGCAAAGGACAGAGGTGATCAAAAGGTAAAAGAAGATATTTTGACTACAAAAAAATTTTTAAGAAGCTTTTCCCCAACAAAATCAATGCAGCTAGGATGAAAAAGGAAATTTCACAGTGGGGAGGAAATATTCTTTACATGAAATACCCTTAATACAAGTCTGACATACAAGGTAGATAGGAAATTGATACAAATATGACCAGGAATCATTCTCCAATAGGTAAGTGATCAAAGGATGAACAGTCGGCAAGAATAAGGAATTCTCACTAATCATAGGAAAGAACACTTCTCAGAAGAAGAGAAATATAAATCCTAACAGCCATCTTCCTGTACTGCAGCAGGATCAGTGAGTTGGTCTGATTGTTTTAGAAACTGTTCAGGATGATGTAAAATTATTCACAAAACCAACTGTTCATAAGCTTTGTTTGATGCAGTGATCTCACTATTACTGGACAAATAGCTAGCTTGAGGAGATCCAAGTCAGAAAAAGCCTACTTTATGCTGCCCTAAAATTCAAAGTAGGACCTTGGTGGTAGCAAGAAGCTGGGAACAACGGGGGTACCCATCACCTTGGAAGCATTGTGGAGTCTGAATCTAATGGGATACTCTTACAGCAATAAGAAATGACAACTGAGAACTTTCAGAGAACCATGAGAAGACTCCTACTAACTAATGCAGAGTCAAGTAAGCAGAGCCAAGAAAATGTACCAAACTACCATCCCCCTCTCCTACCTGTGCCTGGCACATAGCAGGTATCTAATGTTTATCGACGACCATAACTACAGTAATGGATTCAAATATAATTATAAGGGGAAGAACTTTTATTCCCCAGGTGAATCTGGTTCACTGCATTTCATAGTGGCACCTTAATATTGACAAACACATCCTGATTTTATGTAATGCACAAGGTTGTTGTTGCCTGTGAGTTCAAGGTGAAATATGTGTTTCACAAAACAAAACTCTCTTTATTTTAATTTTAAAGGCTACCTAGATATTGGGAGCACCACTGTCCTTCCAGTCTCTCAGACTTGCAACCTAGAAATTATCCTTACCTCTCTCTCTCTCTCTCTCTCTCTCTCTCTCTCTCTCTCTCTCTCTCTCTCTCTCTCTCTCTCTCTCTCTCTCTCTCTCTCCCTCTCTCACGTACACACACATCCATCCAATCTGTTGCCAAGGCCTGTTGATTGCAACCTGCAGGATCTCTTGAATACTCCCCCTTTCTCTCCTGACACTGGCTCCATCTTGGTGCGGGCCCTCATCTCTTCATGTCTGGACTATTGCAACAGCTATAGATGAGCAGAACTGCCTCAAATATCACTCCACTCCACCCTCCATTCTGCCACCAAACTGATTTCACTAAAGCCTAAGTCTGATCACAAACTCCAGTGGTTTTCTGTTACCTCTGTTACCTCCAGGATCAAATACAAAATACTGGTCGGCAGTGACCCAGGCACCTCCCACCTTTCTAGTCTTCTTACACCTTCCTCCCCTATATCCAATGATACTGACCAACAAGGCATCCATCCTTGCTTTTCCTCCTGCACTCCCACTACTGACCTCCCTGGCTTTCTTTAAGACTCAACTAAAATTTCACCTCATACAGGAAGACTACACCAACCCCTCTTCATTCCGGTGCCTTCCCTTTATTAATCATTTCCTTTTCCTCCTGGCTAGAGCTAGTTTTATATATATTTGCTTGCACCTTGTCCCTTCCATTAGATTGTAAACTTGAGGATAGGGTTTGTCTTTTGCCTCGTATTATATCCCCAGTGCTTAGCACAATGCTAGGCACATAGCAAGTTCCTAAAAAATGTTTACTGATGATTGAAATAGCTATAACAATGACCCCAAATATAATCAGAAGAGGAAGGCAAATTCTGTCATGACTAACTTCAGGCCTGGACAATGAGATAATGAAAAGCCCCTTTGGGAAGAGGGCTTCAGCACATGGCAGCCTTTAGTTATAAGGGACAGAGAGAATACGGGCATCAAAACAAAAGACCTCAGGGAAACTTGAAAAATCTATTCTTAGTAGCTCAGGAACAGAAGCAAAAGAGTGACGATGGAAGTTACTATGTGACTACTAAGTAAGTAAGGCTCATTTTGTAAAATGCAGCAGGGTGGAGAAAGGAAACAGTCCTGAGGGTCACCACCGGATCAGGTGTGGAGAGAGAGCAGAAGCCAAGGTGTAAGAGATGGGAGGGGGACACAATGAGGGCAGAGAACTTGTTCAGGAACAATGCTGGTGAACTCACTTACAGAAGGAAAAAGGTATTCTAAAACTTGGTGCCCATTCTCAAGGACAGCTGTTCAAGAGGGTGAAAGATGTTCTGAGGAGCTGTGTGGACAGGGCAGCTAATGATACATATGATGATAATGGACATTAGGGGAAGAGCTTCTCAAACAACCCACTTCAAATCACAGTTTGGGAACACAAGCCATTTATAAGCTGCAGGTGAACAATGTGACACTGAAAGGGCATCTCAGAGGGCACCTTAGATAGCAGTACCAAGGAATTCACTCAATCACAAAGGAGCCCAGTTGACTTTTAAACAACAACAATCTGCTTGCCAATGATGACAGCTGGGGTATCAAGACCTAGGACTTCCCAGGCAGAAGGTGCTCTCTTTACCAAGGAAAGGGGGCCCCTTTTCAGGAATTTCCAGTCTTCAAGAGCTGCCTAGAACTCTCACAGGTTCAGAGGTTAAGTGAACTTGCCCAGATGCTTTGTAGTCAGCTCAAATTTGAATCTTGAAAAAGCTTTTCTCAATCCTTGGTTCATGTCACCTAACGTATTTTTCCCAAGACTCAAAGACTCCCAGCTCCTACTGTGGCCACTAAGAACACAAAAGAGGTTCTTAACTCGGGAACTACAGACTGGCTCTCAGAATACCTGGGCTTGACACTAACATCCCTCGAACAACACAATGGCTGGGAAAGAGAAGACAAAACCACTCTCTGCGGACCTCCGATGGGCCAGTTGACTTGACGCAATTGTCTAACACGGGGTAAGCAGGGAAAGGGATGGTGTCCAAGGTGACTGAGACGGAGCCAGAAACCCAGGGCATGGCAGGAACAGCCAAAGGGAAAGAATCCCAGGAGGTGAGGGGGCAGGAAGCTGTCCTCTGGCTTTTTCTCAGCCCAGAGTAACCCCTGCCCCTTCACTCGGAGCTCAGTATGAATTTCTAAAAGACTCTACTCGCTGCCTTTTAAACTGACCACAAGGCACATTCTCTGCCCACTGGCTCCAATTCATCTTTAATAATCTAGCCCCCTGAAGGGCCCAAACACCTCCCAGTGTTAGAGGAACAAGGAAAGTGAGTGATGGTTTGGGAAATTGTATCGTCTCTACAAAGCATCTACTCTGTGAAGACAAGAGGAGGCGGAAAGAGGACAGGATAGCAGGATGGTACCTGCCCCAGAGGCTCATGGGTGAGGAATCCATGAAATGAGCTACCACAGACTCGGAATTGAGAAGCAGGAGCCTCAAATACCCTCAAGGCGAGGGATTCTTCACTTTGAGGACTCCATGGCCCCCTGTCACGGGCTGTCTGTCCAGAATCCTCTTCTGAAACACCCAGAACAAGATACAGAAGATTACAAAGGAAGCAAACTCCATTGGAACAGTCAGCAGAATATCTAATGCTTCAGCCCCCAAGCTAAAATGACTGTTCTGCACAACCCACCCACCCAACCATTTTCCAGCACAGGAACCCAAGGCCCAGACAAACGTTTTTTCATTATTGACAGGCAGAAGAAAAGGTGGGATCCTACCCCCAAAGCCCTCATCTACACTTGGCAAGCCTAAAAGTCAGGGGACACCACCAGGAGGTCACACTTGGGAGTCCAGTATTAAGTCCTGGGCTAATCCAATCAACATCTCCCTCACCCTCCTTAAAGGACTTCTCCTGGGTTCCCTAAGTACATAAAAATGAAGTCTCCCAGGTCAGATCCTAGCCTCAGAAATGGGGAACCTGTGGTCTCAAGGCTGCAGGTTCCCCACCCCAAATACCCATCAGACACCCCCCAGGCTACCAATCATCATAAATTGCCTTTCTCAAATCTGCCTCTTTCTCTCCTCTGACAACTGCTACCACCTGTGTCCAGGCCCACCCCCCCCCCCCCCAACTATTTTAATAGCTGCTGAGGGGCCTGAGGAGGGGTATCCTCTTGCCTCCAGGCTCTCCCACTCAGCTTTCAAATTGGCCTTCTTTAAGCACTGGGCTGACCATATCACTCACTCCTCTACTCAATAAACTCCCATGGTTCCCTAGCACCTCCAGGATCAAATGCAAACTCCCCTGGCTTTTAAAAGCCTAGTCCCTTTTTACCTTTCCAGGTTTCTTACACCTTACTCCCCTCCATATACTTAGAGACCCAGGGACACTGGCCTCCGGTCAATTCTTCTCATCTGGGGACTCAGGAACTTCTCAGTGGCTGTTGCCTAGACCTCTTAGTCTCTGCCCCCTAACTCCCAGGCTTCTCCAGGCCTCGGCCCAAACCCCATGCTTTCCACCAAAAGCCTGGCTAGGTCTCCTCTGATGGTTTCCTTCTGAGGGTTCCTCCAACACAACCTGTCTCTAGTTTCTATGTCCTGAGCTGTTCGCTTGTCGTCTCCCCCTTTAGACGTAGGAGTTCCCAGAAGGCTCTCCAGCACCTGGCATACAGAAAGCGCCTAATAAATGTTCGCTGACTTGACCCGACATCAGCTTCTGTATGTGTGAGAGGACAATGAGTTGTGGTCAATTACTGCTTTCTCTTTCTCTCTATTTGTCCTTCGTTCCCGAAGAGGACCATGACATCAGGAATATGATGTTGTGACATGCTCATGAATTGAATTAAAGTGAGGGAGGGCTGAGCAAAGGCACCAGACTCACTTTTTCTCCTCAGGAGCCATCTGGGGCCAGTGGCCAGATATGAATCTGGACAACTGAAGTTGACCCGGGATGCAATGGGAGACCTTGGCTTTTCAAGCTCAGGTCTTTAACAGGACTCAGTTTGACTTGAGGAAGCCCAAGCAACGACGAAGGCTTAATAAAAATGAGGCAAAGAGTGGCCTCTTTAAAAAGAACAATATATCTAGGAGGGGAAGACCCTCAGGGTGCTGGCGAAAACTGAAACAATTATTATTTGCATTCATTCTGAGTCCATCAGGCCCAAACAGTGACCAAGTAGAGCTTGGTCTGTGGTAGGAAAGGAGAGGTTAGCTAGCACTACCCCTGACAAGAGAGGTCCTAGTGACCTTTACAACACTTAGTTGCCACCTACTCTGTGACATCTAACTCAATTATATGGCAAGAGTAAAGGACCCGAGAGAGAGAGAGAGAGAGAGAGAGAGAGAGAGAGAGAGAGAGTGTGTGTGTGTGTGTGTGTGTGTGTGTGTGTGTGTGTAACCCTGGGCAGTGCCCCAGCCAACAAAGATGACAAAGTCCCTTGGTGAAGGGAACTTGTTCACCTGGAGTCCCCTAGGCCAACATTTTATACCAAAATTCCTGTGGAAAACACAGAAGCTTGAGCAGTATCGGATCCCCCGTGCACCGGACTTCAGTGAACATCATTTCCCAAGATCTCGGTGCACCCATACACCTCCCACTGGCTTTGCTGCCCCCAGCCTGTCCCTCGCTAGCCCACAGTGACCCAAATGCGGCCCACTGGCCACTATCTCCATTCATTTACCTTGAGAGTCAGAGGTCCGGATGTGTCTCTGAATAATCAGCGGGTAGCATGAGGACGCTGAAGTCCTGGGAAAAAAAGGAAGGCTCAGTTAGGAGGCGCTTAGCTGGATCTGGGGCTGAGCTGCACAGGGAGGCAGGAGGCAAGATAAGCCTGACTTTTTTCCACATTCTTAGAGGTATGGGAGAAGGGAGCCCTTGGCCAATTGACTTTGGGAGCAGAAGTGGCCCTTGGAGATTAGGGGAGAAGGGGAGTCATTCCCCTTCTGGAGTCTGTCCTGGTCCCCCTGTCCCTGCCCCTACTACCCAGACAAGCCCCACCTCAGAATGCAAGGCAAGCTCTGGTTTGGCTTTGGCCCTTTCCCTTTTTCCAGCTCGGGAGGCCCCTTTTACCTGGAGCCCAACTGCCAACCCCTACCCTTTTAGGGCTAGGTTTGGGGGATTTGTTTGGGCTTTATGATTTAGCTAAAGGAAATCTGTGACTCCTTGGGCCAGAGGTTTGCAATAATCCAAAGGCTCAGCTCTCTTCCCTCCCTCCTCACCTCCTTCTATCAGGAGCTTGCCCGCTCCCCTCTCCCAAACATCTACAGATAACCCAACCCAAATGGCCCTTTGAGGGGGCTGGTCTCCTCCCCCACAGTAGCATTCGACTATTAGGGGAAGTTTACTACAGTTACCTAGGTTACCACAGCTAAAGAATGAGGGGTCTTTTCATTCATTTTTGGAGTTTCCAACTTAAAAAGCTATTTAGCATAACACTACCTATAGATAGGAACCTTCCAAACCCAACCTTTCTCTTCCTCCCCCAGGGAGAAATCTTTCCCCATTCTAGGCAGGTCTGTAATAAGGGGGCAAGGGAGCAGGGCCACCAGCCTAAGGGGAGGGCGGATCTGCATTGGGCACCCAGTGCCTGGGGGGTGGATTTCCCCTGAGACCCTCCCCAGTCAGGCAGACGATGCTACACTAAGGGTCCAGCAGGAATCTGGTCATTACTGAGCCCAGACAGAGCTCAGGGAAAGTTAAGGAGTCTGCTCAAAATGGTAAAGCCCCCAGCCAGGCACACAGGACCAAGAGCAGCCTTCTGTTCAGTTAACATGGAGGGGAAAACCTAGAGAGAGCGTATGCTAGACTTGGGGTCCTCACACACGTATACACACGTACACACACGTACTCGAGCAGACACGCACGTGCAAGTGTGCACACATGCACTCACAAAGTACATATAGCCTAATCTTCCCTTAAGGAAGTAAGGGGGTTGGAGGAAGCCCTCTAATCTCCAGGGAATAAAGAAAAAAGTACGAGTTTCCTTAAAAGACCAAAGTATTGGCGGTGAGTGTAGGGGTGGGGGAGGGCGCTACAAAACAAGAAGTGTGTCAAGAAGTGGATCTTTGAGGGTCTCTGATGCTCTCTCCCTACTGGCTGCCTTCCTCCTCAGATGTCCCTGATCCCATCACGGAAGACAGGCTTCCAAACAGGTGTTGCCCTAAGCTAGCAAGTCCCTCTGCTCGGCAGAAACAATGATCTCACCATGTGCTCTAAGTTTTTTCGGATACAGATAGAGGCAAAAGCAGCCTGGGCCCTTGTAATGGGCAGATCACATATACACAAGATACATTCAGCACAGATGGAAAGCCCCAGCAGCTGGGCGGGGGGAGGGGCTCAGAAAGATCCCCCCTACCCAAGGTTGGTGTTAGGATTCTGAGAGGCAGAGGGGAGGTGGGGGACAGCCAAGGAGGCTGTTTCTGATCCCAGGTCAGTTTGTGGGTCTCTTCACTGGGAAGGCTGGTGTGTACTTCTCTGGGAAGCCACCATATTTCAGAATCTTTTCTTTTAATGAGGACTGGACAAAGTCCTCATTCTTCAAAATGAGATTAGAGCTGCTATTATCACACTCGATGTCTTCTCCATTTTCTCTTTGGTATTTATGGGAACCTCATGATCACCCAGGGCAGGTTCAGCAATGATTGCTATGTCTAGAACCTGGCCTCTCCTGCCTCTTAAGATTGAATCAATTTCAGTTTTTATGAGGTTGTTCATTGTTCATCATATGCAGTGTCAGCTCATCTTGGGGAGAAAGGTTGCAAATACATGTCCCAGATCATTTATTCTTTAACTCTCATGATGAAAATGGAATTTGAAAGCTAGAATTCAAATGTACAGGAAATTCCCAATTCCCCAATGAGATGTATTGCAGTTCATATGTGAGTCAATTGCTTGTTCAATTGGAATGAGGCATTTCCTCTCAAACACCAAATTGTTGTGGAGAGGTTCCCAGGCTAGCCCACAAAAGACTCTTTAAAGCCCTAATGTTACTGAAATACACTGTGGAAAGAAGTAAGGAGGTTCCGGCAGCCTTCATCAGCTCACAAGCTCACAAAGAGCCCAAGTATAACAGTATTAACAACAATGGTTTACTCTTTAAGACCAAGCAAAATCCATTGCAACTATGCTTGAACGATTCTTAAGCAGCCTCAAAACATCTGTCTATACACTGGGGGAACCTTCTCTCAGCCAAGGCTAAATGCTGCCCGCCTACTCCGAGGGCCAACCAAGGGACTTCTTGAGGAAAGTATTTATGATATACGGATGTGTCCAGATGTGTGCAGATGGGAATTTTCTAAGGAGGCTGTCTCTAAGCCCTCGGCTCATATTTTTGGATCCCAAACAATAACTTTCAACTGTCTCCCCAGTCTTCTCCTTGCTCATTAAGTATCAGCTTCTAAGTACGAAGGTATATGCTAACTTTGTTTGGAATACCTTAATTCATCAAAGAATTCCTTTACATGACAGTGAGAGGTCCTAGATCTGGGGGCAGAAGACCCCACTTCAAATGCCGATGAAGTCTTCGGAAATCCTTTTCCTCTGGGCCTCAGTTTCAACTTCAGTAAAATGAAGGGACAGTAAAATGGCCCCTAAAGACCCTTCCCGCTCCGAAAACTCAACAAGCATGTAAGAACCTACAATTTGTCAGGCCCTTTGTTGGGTGAAAATGAACTGTTCCTTGCCCTGCTTATTCATCGACCCTGCAAACCAGACCTCCTCCCTGGTCACAACCTCATTCCATCCTCCGATCCATGCTGTGGTGGTATGTTCCTCGACTGGCCATGGGTCAAACTACCAACAGTTAAATGAACGCCTGTAGGCAAAGAGTGCTCAGTCACCAGGGCTTTAGAAACAAAAGTACAGGAACTGAGAACGCTCCACAGCAGTCACATGGTGGCTGATCTTCTGGTGCTAAACTAAGCCTCTCTGGTCTAAGTGTGGCTGAACTTCAGAGAAAAATCCCCAAACTCTGTTTCCCATCTCCCTGCCTTTGCACTGGCTGTCCTCCAAACCTGGCATGTCCTCCCTCCTCACCTTTACCTCTCAGAATCTCAGGAAGCCTTTCCCTGAGTAGTCAGTTACTAAGTATTTATTAAGCTCCTACTATGTGCTAAGTGTCGGAGATACAAAAAAAAAAAAAAAGCCAGTCCTTGCTCCCAATCAAGAGGGGGAGGGGGCTTAAGCAAAGTTCCGAACTAAGGGGAGGGAAGCCTATCCTAGAGCAGCTCTTTGTTCTGGGAAGTTTGAATCAGTCAAAAGGCTGCACTTGAGGACCTAGAGGGCCACAGGTTCCCCACCCCTGTCTCAGAGGTCCCTCCTCCAGCACAGATTTGAAACTAATGAGCTTTCATTGTCAGAAATGAGCCTCCCCCATAGTGCCTCCAGTGTCAGCCGCCTTAAAAGAAAAAGAAAGTTAATTTGATTCGAAGAGAAGCTTCTTGCTTGCTCCAGGCATGCTCTACTTAAAAGAATTCTCATTTAGTTTAAGGAATAATTTACCATCTATTTAACAGGAAGCTAGGAATCCTCAGGCTTTGAGGACTTGAGTAGTCAGAGCTGACAAAAAAAAAAAGAAAGAAAGAAAGAAAAAGAAAAAAAAGAAAAAGAAAAAAAGAAAAAGAAAAGCCTGCCCCTGCTACCGGACCTAGCAAGAAAACAGATTCAAGAGCTCTGCCAGCTCTGTACCACCTAACCGGTTGATCAACTTCGATGAATTTTACCCAAGATAAGAGAGCTGCCAACTGAAGGCAAAAGCAACAAAAGAGACTACAAATGCTGGGGCAATGAGATCACCCCAATCTCCCCATTGCCCAGAGGGATCTCACCTTGTTCTGCCTTCTAAAATATGACCAAGCGCAGGAAAACCAACTAAAAGCCCAACCCTGGACGTAGATGCGCAACCTGGACGCCTGATGAGTCACTATCTGATAAGAAAGGGTGCAGCATGTAGGGGTTAAGCTACAGATCTAGTTACAGCCCCACCCCAAAGTGGGAGTCAGCAGGTACCCTCTTTTAGGGAAATGACCCTGGATCATTAAATGTCCCTAAGGGCAGAGACAGGTCCAAGGAACACCTTCTTGCTGTACGCCCACATGAGCTAGCTGCCAGGTTACAAGCTACACAGGGGGCAGTCAGGTGGCACATTTAATAGGCGACAAGTTCTAAGGAGTTACAAGGTTGCCCTGGCCAGTCATTGCTCCTCCCACCCCAGGAGGGTGCCTCAGTTTCTTTCCCATGAGCATCCAGATTCCCTAGAACATTTGGCTCACTCCTACCCACCCATCAAATCAGCTTCCTCTTTATCTTCAAAGCCTTTTGCAAAACTCAGTTTTCTCAGGAGGGCAAGCATTTAGCCCTTCACTGCCAGGACCACACTTGAATGGCATCCTTAGTCACAGGCTGATCGCTCCTGCTGCCTTCAGGCTTCTGAAATTGCCCCATCTTTAATCCCTCAGGGCTGAACTGAAATAGACAACCCTACCCTAGGCCCTCTTCTTCTTCTCTTGGTGAATTCCTCAGCTCCCATGGATTCAGTGATCTCCCCTATACAGATGCTTCTCGATGTATAGATCCAGAGCTCAAGCCCTACACCACCAACTGCCATATTTCCAACTGGATGTCCTATAGACATGTCAAGGTCAATATGCTCAAAACAAATCTCACCTTTCCGCCCAGACTCATTGTACATTCTGTCAAGGGTGCCATCATCCTCCCAGTCACCCAGGCTCACAACTCCTCATTCTGCCTCTCCCTACCCCCACCCCCCATAGACCCAGTTACCAAGTCTGGCTGAGTCACCTCGGCAGGATCTCTTCCATCACTTCCCTTTTTGGCACCCCTATCGGTGCAGGCACACATCGACTCTCACCTGCACTACGGCAATAGCCTCGTCTTTAGTGGCCCCTGATCTATTCTCCAGGCAGCTACCAAAGTGATGGTTGTAAGGCGCACATGTGACCAAGTCACTCCCCTGCTCAGTCCGCTCTAGACCAGCGGTTTCCAGTAGGAAATCTTTAGCATTCAAGAACATTTCAAGCCTTTCACAATGTGGTCCCAACCTACCTTTCTAGACTTCTCACAGTTCAGTAAGTACCACTCCTCCCTGCGTAAGGCTGTTTCGGAATCCTTCAGTTCCTAGCACCTCCCTCCCTCTGGAACTCTAGCATGGGAGAGTGGACACACATTGCACACAGGAGACGTGAAGTAGTGAAAAGAGTTGGCTTTGGAGTCAGAGGACCTGGATTACGATTCTGCCTCTGACGTATGCTGGTTTGGGTGATCCTTGACAAGTTCCCAGAGTGTTGAGTTTTCTCATCCAGGAGCTTCCAGGACCAACGAAGTCCCAGGTTCTGCCCCATCTCCACCTTTCTCTGCATCCATTGTGTGCTTGTTTATATGTACACAAGTAGAGAATGTCAGGTCTCCTAGGGGAGGAGCCATGTCATGTGTCCTACCCAACCACCTGGAGGAAATCGAGGGGATTCTCTTCAAGGTCAGGAAGCCAAAAGAGCCTAGGAGACAGATCTGCAAACCCCCACCCCTCACTGACAGGAGGGGCTTCTGGCAGCCCGAGGCTACCAAGACTTAATTTGGTAGGTCATAGGAGATTGAGCTAATTGAGGGATTGAAGGTGAAATTGCAGAAATCTGTCAAATGAGATACTGTAGATAGAAAGTGCAACAAGTGAAGGGTCACCCAGTCATTCAAGCAGAAAGAAGCCTTCTGGTGTCAGATGTCACACTGACCCACAGAGCAGAAGCACATAAAGCATGGTGACAGCTTCTCCACCAGCATCTCCCAGACTTGGTCTGATTGGACACATGGCCAGAATACAAGACTAGGACAGACTCTGTTCAAAAGAAAAAGCCCAACTCGAAAGGTCAGAGGGATAATACTGTCAAGAAAGTAGTGTCCATACACAATCCTTGAAGTAGTACATGGAGTCATGGCAGAGAGCACTTGGGTTAACGCTAAGGAGGAAAGGGAAGCCAAAACCACAGTTACAAAAATATGCTACAGACAGGACAGTCAGATGAGGGATGGGGATGCTGCTTTCCCAAGACAGCACTAACACTGGCACAGAACGGAGGCAGAGCAGCATAAGGGAACTCTAACATGACGTGTGTTAGAGATTCATTGCACGAGCACCAGAGCGCCTGAGAAATTCTAGACTTCTCTTGGTAGTAATTTACACTTGGCAGAAGTACAGGAAGCAACAAGGGGAGCTGCCACTCTTTACCTAGGCACAAAGGATCACAGATCTGGAGGGAAAAGGGATGCTAGAAGTCTAGTCTAACCCATGCATATCAGACATGCGAAAACTGAGGCCTACAGATGTGAACTGACTTGCCCAATATCCAATAGGTAGCAAGTGACAGAAGCAGAATTCAAACCAAGGCCCTGGGAGTGCTTGTTCAGCACTCTCTCCTCAGCTTTTCATGACCTTCCTTGAGTCTAATCTAAAGGCCTGGGGAATAGGGGAGAGATCTTATCATCCCAGGCTTCAAAGGCTCATGGACTAAGAGACTGAAGGGGGCTTGGAGGCCTCCTAGGCCTTGGCTTCCTCAGCTGTTTTGTTTCGGGTAACCTTTATATCCCATCAAAGTTAGCCACCTACACTCACAATGTAAAGAAATGCTGAATTTGAGTTAGAGGATAGTGAAAATAAAGAAGGTAGTCTTTTAAAGGCATAAAATACATCAATACAGAAAACAGAGCTACAAAGGAAACATATTTTATTAAACTAGAAATCAAAATAGGAGAAAAGAAGTTCATGGAGCCCAGATGAAGAACCCCTGATTTCATCCAACTCTGCCAAGGCCCCCAAGAGGTTAAGGAACTAACTCACAGTCACATGGGGCAGTAAGCAGCAGAGCCTGGATCTGAACTCAGGACCTTTGGCTCTCTCTCACTTTCACCAGAAACTCTAGACTTTAGGAAAAAGAAGTTTGTTAGAGCTCAGGGAAATTACTGAATATCAAGGTCCAATCTCCTAGCCTGAGACTCTGAAAGGGAGAACTGGCCCGAGCAAAATAAGAGCTTGTAACAAGGAAACTCTAAGAATCCAACCACACCCCATCACTACAGGACAAAAAGAAGCCCCAGTCTCCACTACCCAGGACAGAGGATGCTGCTGCCCAGGAAGCTGAGCTTGTGACAGGACACAAACTCCCAAAAGATGGAAAGGGGAGTACTTAGAGATCAAGGAATACAAAAAAGAATGGCAAGGACCTGGAACAAGTAGCAGCCTCAAGAGGCACATGAGCTAAGGCTTGGAAAACTTTCGAAGGCAGACAAAAAGGGCTTTCAAAGCTTTGTGGATGCTTATAGCAAGGCCTAGAGAGAAGAACTGGGGGCCCACTCCAAGAGGCATGGCAAGGAAAAGGTTAACTGGCCAAGTCAGAGGCTGTGCTGGGGGTATGCTAGGGTGGGCTCTGGGGTACTGGGAACACTGGGTCTCCTTGTCTTTCCCTTTGTCAAGGGGTTGAGGGGGGGCAGCTGGTGAGGGATTAGCTCGGAATGTGGACAGAACAGGCCCAAACTGACCATGAAATCAAGAAGCTTCTCCATAGGCTGAGAGTGAGCTGGAGATTACAGAAGCACCCAATGAACTCCAGGCCAGATGGGCCAGGTGGGCACAAGTGTAGGGGTGCTGCTAAGGCCTAAGGCACCATTCTTTTATGGGGCCCAAAAAAAGAAAGTGATGCTGAGGCAAGGGCAGCCTGTGCCTTTTCCTTAACCTTTTCTCAATAATGAACGAAAATGCATTCATGAAACCCTTCCTATATGTCAACCATTGTGCTAAGTAAGCATCAGACATAGAAAGAGAAAAACCAAGATTGCTCCTCCTCTTAAGGAGCTCATGATTCAATGGAGGAAGAAAAGACATAAAAATGGCAAACCCTGGAAGTCCTAAGGATACATGACAAGCCCCAGGGGGTCTGAGGATACAGCCAGGTGGGGCCAGGGCTAAGGCCTGGTGGGCTTTAGGAATGGCATGGGTGACTCCACCTCATCCGTGTGAGCAGTCAAATAGCCCGCAGAACGGCAGGGATAATCACAGTGGTGATGGTGGTGGGGGTAGCTAACATGTATATACATATGCACACATGTATTAGATTTTATATTTATTTGTTTCTTTCTTTCAAAAATTGCAAAACATTTACGAGACGATGTCATGTGAGCCTCATGGTGTTCGTCCTTTGATTTCGAAGAGGACCATGACATCAGAGAAATGATGACACGACTTGCACTTGACTTTGTTGGGAGGGAGGGAGGGCTGGGCTCACTAGCCTCATTTCTGGGACTAGTGACCAGATATTCATCAGGATGACTGGAGGTGACCCAGGATGCAACAGGAGACCCTTGCCCTTTTAGGCTAAAGCCTTTTCAGTTACTCACTTAAAGTGAGGTAATGCCCATTCAGAGAATAGGCCTCTCCTCTTTAAGAAGTGAGTTAAGGGTTGGCCCCTTTAATGGAAAAGAAAATAAACACAACAAAACAATAAAGTTGGGAGGGGGAAAGAGGGAAGGAAGGAAGGAAGGAAGGAAGGAAGGAGGGAGGGAGGGAGGGAAGGAAGGAAGGAGGGAGGGAGGGAGGGAGGAAAGGAGGGAGGGAAAGAGGGAATCTAGAAGGATAAGAGATGAGGAAGAGAGGTTTAGTGATTTACCCAGAGTCACAGAGCTATTAAGTATCTGGAGTTGGATTTGAACTCAGGTCCAGCCCTGGCAGAAATAGGCCTGAGGATATGACTTCTGTGGTAGAAGGAGGCAAATAATTGGAAGTCAGCTTAGACAGATCTCAGGGCACAGGGGACCAAGCAAGGCTCGGGGGGCATAGGATTTCAGGTAACATGAGGGTTCAAGTTGTGTGATCATGGTCAGGCCTGTGCCTAGAACAAGAAATCTCAGCTGGAAGGAACCTTGAAGACTTGCATTTTATAGAGGAGGAAAGTGGCTTATAGAATAGTGACTTGTCCAAGGTTCCAAAGCTAATCCGTCTGAGACAGGATTTGAACCCAGGCCTTCCAGACTCCAAGTCTGATCCATTCTATGCACCAGCTAATCTATTTATCCTATTAGCTTATTTTATCAACTTGGAGGAAGATAAAGAAGATAAAGACAGAAAGGAAAGAGGCCAATTTGGAAGCTATCAGCATCATCTGGATGAGAGGCCAGGAAAGGCTGCCCTAGGACAAAAGCCCCATTGAGCCCTTGGCCCTGGCAACTGACCAGCCTGAGGCAAGTGTGAGAGAAGGAAGTCCTAGGTGACTTGGAGGATGTTGGTAGCCTCAGCAGAAAGAGTAACCCTGGGAAGAGGGAATGATGGCTGGGGACCTGTGGAGGATGGTTATGCCCAGCAGGAAACAGGCAGTGTACACCAGGGTCAGACCAGGGCTGAGACCTGTGGGAGCCATCTGGGGAGAAGGGTAATAAGACAGGGGCATTGGTCCCACACTGTAGACTTTGCAAAGTACTTTACATACAGTTTCTGATTTGAGCTCTAAGTACTATGGTCTTACTATTTCCAGATGGAGAAACTGAGACTCAGAGGGGGGTGAGGTTCAGGCCTAGGCCTGCTTGGTCCTAACCATGATGGTCTGCTGCCTCATCATCTTGTCTAGGAGAGGCACTGTGCAGCCACCAAGTCCCTCACCTTAGGTGGCCCAAGAACACATACCCGTACTCCTTTTAAGGGAACCCAAGAACCTAGGCATCTTTGCCTATACAGTGGGCAAAGCAATGACAAGGAACTGATGCTCTGTCTCACGACTCAAAGCAACTGCAGCCTGAAGGCTCGGGGGGAGCAAGGCTTTGGAACAGTGATTTGTCACCGGTGGTTTTCAGGCTGTCTGTGAATTCGGACGGGGAAAATGACATTGTTATTTTCACTCACTTCTAACTGAAATTATTTATATATGATGATTCTAAGCAGGGACCCAGAGGTCTCACCAGACCAACAGGCAAAGGGCATCATGGTAAGTACAAAAGAGGGTTTTACACCAACCAAGGATATGTGTGTTCATCCTTCATTGTCAAAGAAGACCATGCCATCAGAGAAATGATGACATGACTTGCCCTTGACTTTGTTCTGAGTGAGGGAGGGCTGTGCAGGTCACCAGCCTCATTTCTCCTCCAGAGCCATCTGAATCCAGTGACCAGATATTCCTCAGGATGACTGGAGGTGACCCAGGATGAGGCAATTGGGGTTAAGTGACTTGCCCAAGGTCACTCAGCTAGTGAGTGTCAAGTGTCTGAGGTGAGATTTGAACTAAAGTCCTCCTGACTCCTGCACTGGCGCTCTATCCACTGCACCACCTAGCTGCCCCTTACAAAAAGAGAGTAAGAAACCCTTAGAAGCCATTGTCCCTCAAAGGATGGCGGGGGCTACCTATTAGACCCCTGGGACTTCTGCCAATCCCCTCCCCGCCAAGCCATTCTACGTACTTCTCACCGTGGAGGGAACCTTATGTCCAACGTCAGTCAAAGGCTCTGTTTAGATGGAATTTCATTGGTAAAGGGAACTCCCAGGACTAGAAAGTCTTTCTACCAAGGCAGGTCAGCATCATCTCAGTAGCTGTTAATGTTAAGAGAGCTGTTGAGGGCACAGAAAAGTTAAGTGACTTGCCCAGGGTGACATAGTCAGTACGTGTCAGAGGTAAGGCTCCAAGTCAGAGCTTCCTAGCTTCCAGCTCCCCAACCAGCACCCCATCTCCCTTCAGGTGCGAGCAGCGCCCATTTGTTGGTGCTTGGACAAAGGCACCATCAGAAAATTGAGGAGGCCTGAGCCTTCTTCCCCTTGTTTTGGCACACTCCCTAGACAGGCCAGGCCAACTGGTGAATGCTAGATTACAGACAGCCATGCTGAACGACTACTTCTTAACATATGCAATAAAGATTAAAACAAAATCCTGTTTTTCTTTCCTATTTCCAAGTAAAAGCCATGAATCACCATTATTAATTGCCTGCTTCATTTTCCTAATGAAAATGTGGCTGCCAAGAAGGACTGGAAATGTCCACATCTGAGTGGGCTCCCAGCAGGTTTTTCCACCCTTGGAGCCTCAGTTCATTTGAGTACACCAAGTTTCCAGGAGGCCAGCCCAGCCTCCCCATAGCAAGCACTTGTTTGGAGAATGTGTTCGACTCCCAGCCGACATGACAAGATTTTAGACACTATAGCTTGGGGACGTGTCAGTATCAAAAGGGCAAATGCTTCAGCTGTTCGATCTCCTGACCGCAGCCCTGTCCCAGTCTGCTAACAGGGTTCCTAAGCTAGTTTAGATTTGCAGTGTATTGAGACTACCATCACTTGGCTGACCTGCAAAGTTCTAGGCAAGGGGTGGGGAACCTGCAGCCTTGAGGCCACAGGTGGCCCTCTAGGTCCTCAAGTGTGCCCTTGTGACAAATTTGTTCTGTAAAACTTGGACTCAGTCAAAAGGCCACACTCAAGGATCTAGAAGACCACATGTGGCCTCTGGGCCACAGGTTCCCTCCCCTGGTCTAGGGGATACATGAAGTACCACAGGATAAAGGAAGGGAGAGGAGAAGGGCAGACACTTGTGGAACTAAAGAGAAAAAAGCCATTTCTCATAGCTGTACTTAAGAAGGATTCGATAGTACCTATTTTCCCCTCAAATATAAACTGTGGCATTCTGATTAGCATTGAAAGCTTCCTCTTTGCTCTAGCATTCTAGGAAGGTCATGCAGAACACAGCTTGGGAGAACGTGACCCCAAAGCAAACATCCCAGCCCCACTGTCCCCAAGGAAATAGGAGGGATCGGAAAACACAAGCCAATTTCTAGCAATTCAGCTCTGTTGGCCCGATTGTTTCACTCTCTAGAAACATCTTTCCCGCCTGCAGGGATCACCCTACTTAGTTACTGTTCCTCCCGAGCATCTCAAACACACAAATATAACTTTCCATAAGTAAGTCTGAGCCAACTGAGATGGAAGCAAAGAGCTGAGGAGAGGGGGGAACCTGATTAGTTAAAGAGAAACATTTAACAAATTAAAACAAATTCACTCCCCCACCCCTAATTCTCTCAGCAAAAACTTGGAGACATGGCTAAAAATTAAGTTACTACCTCTGTTTATGATGACTGTATTTCTCTGAGAATCTCAGCCACCGCTGGCACTCTCTCGCTCTCTCTCTCTCCCTCTCCCTCTCCCTCTCTCCCTCCCTCTATCCTTCTCTCTCTCTCTTTCAAACACACATACAGACACACACAAGATCTGGCGTGTTCCCATCCCAAGCTTGTGTGAATTGGACAAAGTAGGCTGGATGAGGCCTGTCCCCTACTGCGTTCATCAGCCTGGTAATCAGGAAAGCGTCAGCCACACCTGCTTACAGAGCCCTTTCTCTAGCCTAGGGCCCTCTGCCAAGCCATGCCTGAAGCCCCAACAAGCGCTCTGCCAGCCAGCCATCTTGGCTCTTGAAGACTTCCAGGGACGGAACCCTCCCTTCCCAGGCAGCCCATCCCATCGCTAGACAGCTCTAATTGTTGGGAACATTTTCCTTATATCGAGCCAAAATCTGCCTCTAACTCCCATCCATGGATGGGCCCCAAGGGCCAAGCAACATAATTCTCATCTCTCTTTCACATGACAATCCTGCAAATATTCAAATATTTTACGACTATCATCATGAATCCCTCCCCTCCCAGTCCCTCCCAGTTTGCTTCAGATGCTACATCCCCTGGTGCCTTCCATCTGCCCCACAAAGCATGGCTTCAAGGCCTCTCACATTCCTTGTTACCGTTCTCTGGACACGCTTCAGCCTGTCCAATTCCACCTTAAAATGGGGAGCCTAAAACTTGACCTAATACCCCAGATGTGGCTTGAGCAGGACAGGGGACAGCAGGCCAGTCAGTGTCCTCATTCTGGATCCACTACAGCTGTTTCTGGAGACTAGGACTGCATGAACTCTGCTGGTGATTGAGTGAGCTGGCAGCCAGTCCTCCAGGATGGTGGGTCAGCTCCTTGGGCAGTACTTGGTCAGCAGATTTTTCTGATCCCAAATTTAGAACAATAGATGCACATTTGTCCTTAGGCCCTTTCATCTTATTAGCCATCCCAACTTTCCATTGTGTCAATAATAGCTTCCTGTGGCATGGGCCCTTTATGGTTTACAAAGTGATCAACATACATCATCCCACGTGATCCTCAGACCTTTTATAGAAGTGGCAGGTGAGGATGAGAGGCACTGGGCAACTTTTCCAAAGTTATACAGGAAAATGGTCAAGTCAGCATTCAAACACCCAGCTCTAGACCTCAGATCCAATGACCTTTCCACCAGTGCACCTCTCTGTCACTCTCAGGTTTAGTCAGCGTGCCACCTGATTTCATTGTCCTGGGCAATCACCCCTTCCCCATCACTCATCAAATCCCTCTGAGTCAGATCCCTCAGATGGTTTCACACCCGCTTCATCACTCTGTTACCAGCTGTCACTGCTGGGAAAGCTCACCCACCTCAAATCCAGCCTGTCCCTGGCCCGAAAAGGCTCAGTATGCCTTCCTTGTCCTGAACCTGTGCTGGCTTACAGTGATCACATCTTTCTCCAAGTAAACCAACTTCCTGACCTAGCTTGAAGAGGTTTCTTCCTGCTTTTTTGAAAATTGGCACAGGCACACTGGCTTGTCTCTGGGCCTGTGGCACCTCTTTGGGTCCCCATGTATCTAAAGATCATCCCTCTCCCCAAAAACAAACAAGTTATTATACATGTAGGCCCTGGAGCCACAGACCACCAAAGGGGAGGGAAGGGGAATTGCCCCATGATGAAAACCTGCCTGCTCCAGAGCAAACATTGGTCTCTTCTCCATTCCCCATCATGCTCCTTTAGAGTCAGATTCATTCCCTAAGGGTAGCTGGTCTAAGAGCACATTGAACATAGCATGGAACTACACTGACCACCAAAGAAACAGCCTGAGGTCCAGTGATGAAAGGAAAGAGTCAGGGCCTCCCCCATTGGCTAATCAGAGGGTCAGGAGCCAGCACCCCTCGCTGCTCCACCTAGGGACCATCTACAGTCTATTTCTTCACTGCCTCTGGGCCAGGTCCCCAGGAAGAAGGCTCTAGTAACCTCCAACGCTCCCATTTGCTTCCTAGTAATCAGTGATGTCAAAGAACACCACCTAGCACCCACTAGACAAGTAAAAATAGCACCCAGAAGAAGATGTGCTTCAACACTGGTGGGGATATAGGGAAATGTACAAATAAAGCATTCTGTACTGTCTACACTGTCAGTAGTGCTGTAGATTGGTGAGAGATGGGGAGAGGGAGAGAAAAAGATGAGAAGAGTGAAGAGGAGGGGAGAGGGACATTACAGACAATCGGCAGTGTCGCCAGACTGACCTGGGTCAGAAACATACTGTGACCCAGAAAGTCTACTGCTAGGACTTCATCCTAAAAAATTCAGGAAAAGGGCAAAAGAATCTCTCTGTTCAAGAATGTTCCCAGCAGAGCAAAAACCTGAAAACCTCTACGTGCAACCACTGAAGAATGACTGAATAAATTATGGGATGGAATATTATGGTGGTGCAAAGACAACAAATCAGAAGCCAAGAAATATGGAAAGAGCGCTAGGGAGCGACGCCCAGGGAGGAGGGGCAGAGCCTGGGCCCAGGCGCAGGGCCCAGCAAAGTCAGGACGCCTGCCAAAAGGTAGCGGCCGGGCTGCACACAGAGCTGGCGTTTGTCTGTGGGGCCATTTGGGTCTACACTATTCCATATTTTGTATGTTTATTTGATTGCTTGTCTTTGTTGATGGCTAAGTTTCTAATAATAAAAAACTGTTTTAATTAGCTGAAAATTCCACTGGATGGTGGGCTGTTTGATGAGTGAGCCAAAGCTTTCCATCAGTAAAGTCCATTCACATGAGGCCCTCGCCCAGAGCTTCCTTCTCAAAGAAAAGGGAAAAAGCATCCTCGGGTATGTCTGCTGCGCCAGGGGAGTGGCTCTTGGACAGACCCCATTTCCAGTGCTCTCAGCCCCCTGGAGCTCTTGCCACTCTTGTCAGAAGTACATTTGCGTGTTGACAGACAAATAGGCCAAACCCCAACCCAAGGAGGACTTACAGTGGTCACAACTCTGTCCCCATCCTGGAAGTTCAGTGTCATGAGAAGAGGATAACAGGGTCCTGAGCAGTGAGCCAGCAAATGAAATGGCCCACACCCAACCAGGCAAAGAGCCACTGGTTTAACCCTTGACCCCTTGAAAGGAGAGCAGAGGAGGGAGTCTTTAGGTGATCACAGCCCAACCCGTCCTCCCCACCACCTACATGGGGGGAGGAAACTCAAGGCCAAAAGGGCCAGCATCGGATTGATGGCCACCCAAGAAGTCGGTGGCAGGGCACTGGCCAGAACACTGGGGCCACCAATTCCCTGGTCATACCTCCTCACACACACTGCCACTAAGCTCCCTCTGGCTCCATGGATGTGCCCATTGCAGAGCCTTGAGCAGCGGCAGGGGAACTTAGGCAGTTTCCTAGTGGAAATGGTAAGAAAGTGAAAAAGGAAGCTGTTGTGAATCCAAAGACCTTTCCTCAGCCTCTCACTCGGGATGCTCCTGCACACAACAGTCCTGTCATGTTGTTCAGTCGTGTCCAGCTCTTCCTGGCCTCACTTCGGATTTTCTTGGCAGACATCCTAAAGTATTTTGGCCTTTTCTTCTCCAGCTCTTTTTTACAGATGAGGAAACTGAGGTAAGCAGGGTGAAGGGACTTGCCCTGGATCATTCTGACTTCGGGCCCAGCTGCCCCTATCACATTGACTGGATCACAAATTGGGAGCTGGTAGGGACCTTAGGGAACATTCAGTGTGCAGGTGTGAGATCCTGGTTCGTGCCTAATTTCTGCCATACTATTTTCCAGTTTTCCCAGCAGTTTGTGAGTTCTTATTCCAGAAGCTGTGGTCTTTGGGTTTATCAAACAGTAGATTGCTACAGTCACTGACTATAGTGTCTTGTGTATCTAACCTATACCCCATTTATCCATCAGTACTTCTTAGCCAGTACCAAGTAGTTCTGATGAGTGCTCAGCTCTGCTTTAAGCCATGGACTCGCCAGCTTGCTTGCTCTGGCTTCCTCTGTTAGCCTCTAAGGGTCTTGTTCCTTTGGTTTTTAGATATGAGTGAAATCACAGCATATGGTTGGTCACTGGGCCCTGTTGATTTTTCTTTCCAAATCCCTGTTGTCTCTTTCCTTTCTCTATCCAGCACCTTCATCCTGCTCCTTGCCTGCTGCCTCAGGTTCCCCACTGTTTTCTGCCTCAAATCCTGTTCTGCTCCCATCCAGCCCTGCCATAAGAAATGGTGAGCAGGTGGATTTCAGAAAAACCTGGAAAGATTTGCATGAACTGATGCTGAGTGAAGTGAGCAGAACCTGGAGAACATCATACACAGTAACAGCAACATTGCTCAACGACCAACTTGGATAGGCTTAGCTCTTCTCAGCAATGCAAAGATCTAAGACAGTCCCAAAAGACTCATGATGGAAAATGCTATCCACATCCAGAGAAAGAACTATGGCATTTGAATGCAGATCAAAGCAGACTATTTTCTCTTTTTTTTCTTTCTTCTGGTTTTCCCCTTTTGTTCTGATTCTTCTTTCACAACATGACTAATGTGGAAATATATTTAATTTGATTGTACCATGTATGGCCTATATCAGATTGCATGCCATCTTGGGAAGGAGGGCAGAGAAGGGGTTTAGACCTCATAATGTTATAAAAGTGAAAGTTGAAAACTAAAAATTATATATTAAAAACGATCAATATAGAAAAAAGCAGGGCTGTGGCTACACCTGTATCACCTTCCTATATTTTTTAAGGAGCAGGTTCCTGACTCCCCAGTGAGAAAGTTTTGCCTTTCTTTGTAGCCCCAATGCTTAGCATAGAGTCTGGCACACAGTAGACACTTAATAAATGCTTCCTAGATGACACAAGTGGCAACTCTAAGTTATTATTTCAATTCTATTTGAAAACCAAGGGAACAGAACTTTAGTAGGTATGTGACTTCCCCTCAGGTCCCTCAATAGTTCAATGTAAAGGTTAGACAAAACTTTATGCCCTAATAGTTGTGAGTATCCCAAGTCAGGCTTTTGCTGTGGTCTCAGCAAGCCCTCAGTGGCATCTTGGAAGCAAAGGCAGAAGAAATCCTTCTCTCCTCCATAACCAACCCTGCCTTTCATAGCAATGCCAGCTGTCTGCAGTTGCCCTGCCTTCACCACCCCTCCTTCTGGAGCCCCCTGCAGGGCTTCCCATTGGCCTTATACCACCCCCTCCTGATCAGCCAGTGTTCTCCAGGACCTTGGATCACCCCTTGTTTCCAGTGGAGCCTCAAGCTCTCCTCTTTGCCTAGCCAAAGTGACCTGTCATGTATCTACTCTTTCCAACCCTGCTCTCAGGCAGGTATTAATGAGCCTCTAGATAAAAAGTACAGAGCAACCAAAGATGAGAATTTCAGGCTCCAAAGAGGGGAAGGGGGTAGGGCTGGAGAGCATGGGTCAGACCAACCTCCCTGCATTCCTCAAAAAGCACTAAAGTAGATAACTCCCTAAAGCAGGGGTTCTTAACTTGGGCTCTATAAAGTTGGGGTGTGGGGGGCTGGGATATTAATTTTTTGATAAGTATTTCAATAGAACTGGCTTCCTTTGTAATCATCTGTATGCAATTTGAAGCATTTACTTTATTCTGAGAAGAGATCCCCAAGCTTACTCAGAATTCCCAAAGGGTCCATGGTATAGACAAGGTAACCTTGGGCCAGATGGAGGCCTGGCCTCTGAAGGCAGAGGAATGAAGCAAGGTGGAAGCCTCCCCCTTCCCAAGGTGTGAGTCTACAACAGGCCAGTGTTTGTAGTCAAGAGGCCTCAGCCTCCTCTCAGAGGCAGAGGGTCCCTGGGGAGCAACACCTCCCCAGGAAGCATCTGGAAGCTACAGTACTACCTTGGGTGGTACTGTAGAACAGCAGCTGGTCTCCAAGGACTGAGGACACAGAAGCCTTTTACCTTACCATTGGGACTACCACTAAGTACATTTCTTGGGCAAGAAGGTAACCCTTTCCAGAGACTTCCATTGACTTGTCAGCCCTTTAGTCTGGAATCCCAATGAGGAGAAGTAACTGGCTCTTCAAAACTGTCATGTGAGGGAGGACCCACACATATACAAACATGCTCATGCATGTCCTTGTGAGCTAAAAGAGCAAAATGGGGTAGAGAAAAGGGAGAAAAACCTTGGCTTTGGGGTGCAGTTAAGAACCTGGTGAGAGGCCTACTGGAAACCCCAGGCATGGTGCGGTACAAGGCCCAAGTCTTACCTGGGTCCTCTTTACACCGTAGTCTTGCCAAAGCTTCTACCCAACCAGTCCCTCCTGACCACCTAACCCATTGGCAATTTAGCCCTATCTGTGGTCCCTATAAGCTAATTATATTCTTTCTGCCCTCCAATAACCCAGGGCATCCTGGTCCTGTCTGTAATTCTGCTCCTCAGGTTGGTTTTCATTTCAGTCTCCCTAGCCAAAGACAAGAAGCAGTCTTTGGCTCAGGTTGACTCTTTCTTGGATGGAATGACTCCAACCCTCACCCTGACCCAGATCCCCCACAAGGAGTTGCACTGCCATCCTACACTCTGGCCAGTATGAACTGGGCTCCATTGCCTTGGTCACAACCACTCACCAGAGAATCACGTGATCACAAGTATATGAGGCAACTGGATGTATCTTCTTTCAATCATATCATACAGTGGCTAAGCAGGCTGTCCCATAATGCAACACGATAGGGAAGCCAATGCAAACTAGCATGGACAATCTTTCATGATATGGTTCCAAGCTAACTTTCCAGACTCATTTCTCATTTTTCCCTTTCACACATTCTCCATTCCAACCGAACTAGTCTCCTACATCTTCTTCCAATTCAGTATTCGATCGTCCATCTCTGTCAGAGCCTTTGCCCAGACTCTCTTCCATGCCTGCAATGTACTTTCTCTTTGCCTCTGCCTCTCCAAAACCTTGGCTTCCTCCAAGACTGAGATAAAATGGTAGCTCCATGGGAAGCCTTTCCTAACACCTTCAGTCTTAGTGAGTTCCATTTATCTGTTTAAATGGCATATCCTTTCCCAAGTGAACATAAGCTCCTTTAGGGCAGAAACTGTCCTTTTGTTTTCTCTTTGCAAACCATTGTGTTGGGGAGTGGGAATTAATGAACGAATGCTTGGTGAACAAATCAATCTTCCAACCTTGTTTGGCCTTGCCATTCACCCAGATGCAGAGCCCCAAGGACCTCTGCGCCTTGCCATCTGCCCTGATACTGATTCTCGTTAAAAAGCCTGTCTCCTCCCACTGAGAAAGTGAGCTGCAGGAGGCCAGCGATGCATGAGGCAAGAATTGTCTGAAGTGCTTAGCACAACGTATGGAACGGAGTACACACTTAAATGCTTTTCCATTCATACCCGAGACTTGGTTATTAGACATTTAATTCCCTCATATGTGAGGTTTTCTTACTTCCCCTCCCCAAACCTCCCCATAGCAGCAGCCCAGAAAAAGTTTCTTGGCTGGGTGGCCATGTCAGCTCAAGGGTGGGCTAGCCACTCTGACTTTAGTCAGCATTTAGAGGGTTAGCTTCTGAGATACCTGACTCCTATGAATAAGAACACATTGCTCCCATTTGAGCCAGCTTCCTAAGATGATGGATTTAGTAGGTTCTTATAAGAGTTTATTCATACATATATATTCACATGCTCCAGCAGTATCATTAGATTTAGATCTGTTTTCCTCCACTTTATTTTCATGGGGGAAAAGGAAACATCAGTCAACAAAAGGGGAGGGTAAACCTGTTAGTTTATTGGATATTCCTTCCAGAGTATGTGGCAGTTTTCTTCTCGACAAGCCATAGGACTACCATTCTGGTACCATGGAGAGACCTGGGGAACAACAGGTCAGTGACCTGAGAGGAGAGTCTTTTTGCTGACCCTTAACCTGCAGAGTTGTCAGAAAAGCAGCAGGCCCAGCCCGTCAGTGAGTGCTAACCAGAGCTGCCCGGCATCCCTGCCACAAACCCCACTAGGATATACTAGGCCTCCATCATCAGTATCTTGAGAGGCCATGTGAAAGCACCCAACCCAACGAGGCAAGCTAATCAGCTCTTCAGGAAGATCATTTGTAGCTAACTCACCCCAGTGGAGCCATCAGCATGCAACTCTATGGAAAACCAGACACTTTCGGTGGGGTCAGACTGAGGTTCAGTTGGCTATAGATGAGGCCAGCAACACCTACGCTACACATTTTCAAGCTAAAGTCATCTCTTCCACACTATATGGCTCAGAACTCTGAAGTCTCAACCAAATACTTATATAAACACTTGAGAAAATCCAAAGTTCGTTTTCTTGGCAGGGGGAAAAGATCCCATCAGGACACCACCTGTAGGTATCCCTTGGGCCCATGTCAAGGAGGGCTTGTCTTTTTGTCTAGGAGAGAATGCAGGGTTCACTCATGGTTTTGCAAAACCTTGCCCTGCTCATGGTTAACATGAGTTACCATGGTTAACATGGTTAACATCTAAAGCTGTGGCTTTCACTTGGATCAACAATATAGAGTAGTCTTTCCCAGGTCCCAAAGCCCAGATACTCCTAGAACTTGGTCAATAATCCACAGCAATCCAGGACTTGCCCTGGCTTCTTCCAGACACCTAATATTTAAAAGCAACCATCAAATGGACATGTTGACCACCCGTTCTTTTAGTTTCTCCACCTATGCACTAAGTGAAAGCATCAGAAAGCAAAATCTCTGGACCAAATGGCCCCAGGATCCCACAAAAATGTCTTCACTAAATTAGGATTTAATGTTATACCCTCTGACATTGGAGGGCTTGATCCAAGAATCTGGTCTAACATTTCTGAGTCTTTTGCAAAACCTCAGCTGAAGCGATTATCTACCAAGTTATACAAGGAACCAGCCATATGATGAATTTCTCCTTGAGCTAAGTTCCAGGAAAAAGCTAGTGTCTGCCAGCAAGTATGTATGCTTTCTTTGATCAGAAAGCTAACGTTCTATAATCCAGTGTCTTTCCCTTTTTGGCTTGCAGTGGCCAGGAAACCTGAGGCCAGACTGGGTACCCAATCAGCTCCTCTCAGGTGCCTGGGAACTCTCAGGGCTGGTTCCCTTTTCATGGCCTTTGCTAGGTTCCATTTCTTCCATGATGGCTAACATCTAGGTCTCTCAGTAAAGCTACCCCACTTCAGCTTATTTCAGCTGGTCACTGGCCTCAAATCCTTTGGAAGGAGAGAGATATTAAGGAAGTCAAAAGAGAAACACTCTTTGCTGTTTTCATGGCTGGGGGACTCGTGAGATTTCCAAGGAAGTTACCTCCTGTCCTTACCTCCATGAACAACTACTGCCCCATGAACACAGCACTAACACACTCTGGAGTGTGTTAGACCTGATAGGAAGAACAAGGAGAAATCTGACAGCTCTGCCACCCACTGGGAAATTTTCATGCACTGCTGATGGAGAAAAAATAGAAGCCGGAAGTTTTGAATCATAATTCTGGTTAAAACCTGAGATCCCATAGCTTATTTTTTTAATGGTAAAATACTCAGGAACAAGTCAAAAAAAGAACCTAGAAACCTCAGTGGAGACTTTCTTTAGAAAAACAGAGAAAGCTTGCTTTGGGAGTAATGAGAGCCTCCCTCACGGTACAGCAACATAGCGCCGACAGAGAGGCTGTAGCTGGTCCTTGTCAGGGGCCACGGGTCCAAAGGAAGCAGCTGTGAGGCACAGGAGGAAGGTTCCAGATGTGGAGAGGCAACCCTGCTCCTTGCCTTGAGGCATCCTCAGTTTCCTTATCTGCAGCATGACAGGGTTAGACTAGATGTCTAGGACCCCTTCCAGCTTCCAAATCCAGTGCTATGATCTCATCCCCCAGTTAACAACATGCCTGATTTTATTTTCTCTGCTAGTGCCACAAACCCCAATACAATCCATCACATGGACTTGGGAAAGGGTACTTGCTTCTAAAAGAACAACCACATGAAAGATTTCTTTGCCAAAAGCCTTCTCATCCATCAGAATCTAATCCTACTGAGAAAAAAATATATACGCACATACACACACGTACGTACTGTATGTATACATATGTACATACATACACACACTTTTTTGGGGGGGGCAGACTCTTAGCTAAATTCTTGTTTTGCCAGACACACACAGCCTGAGTGCCAATAGGCAGAGCTCCCAGGGCGCTTGATTTCTTTGAGGGCAGCCCATGAGGGGACCCACTTACTGCCCACAGGCAGCACCCCAGCATAGCGCCTGCTTTGTGCCTCTTCCTTGGGGTCCCTGCTCTCCTCCAGTACCACGAGCTCAGCAAGATCAGCATTCCTTTTGTCAACAGGCATCATGATGTGTGAAAAAACATCTGCCAATTCTAAACACCCAATGCCTAGACGTTGGACGTTTGAACGGAGTGATTTTTCTCTCTAACATCTGGCTCCCTTACAATTCTGACAGGCTCGTTTCTGCTTCTCCTCCCCCCCAGACACACACACACAGCTCCACCTCCCACTTTAAGGAAGTGTGTGATTCTCTCCCCCCTCCAATTCATTCATTATTCCCTCCAGTGGGCTGCCTGGTTGCTCCAGCGGCTCTGAGGAGGAGGAATGAGGAGTTTGCTAAAGGTTAAGGTCAGGAGATAATAACATGACTGGGGAGACCAAGGACTCCTGCTCATTGCGCTCCCTAGCAAAGGGAGTGACACCCACAGAAAGGGGTTCACCCCCATCATTCTGAGCAGATGTCATGCCTGAGGGGAAGAAAAAAGGGAGAGTCCATCTAGGAAAGACCATGAGAACCGAGTGAAGGCCCAGGCAGAAAGGCAGAGCAAGGTTTCACTTGGCCTTCAGGAGAAGGGCACCTGCCCCCTCTCAGGAAGGCTGCAAGAGCCAATCTAGGGAAAGAATGCGAGTCCAGTCAAAAGGGATTAACATCATCCCAAATCCAGTGACATTCCTTATCTAGAAGTCAGACACAGAAAGCTCAGCTCTGTGGAACGCTGGGCCAAGCTGGAGGAAAGGGGAAAGGGCCTTGAGAAGTCCAGAGGAGAGAAGAAAGCCCTGAAGTCTTCAGACAGATGTGGTGGAGCCCCCCACCCACCCTCCAGTAGGATAATTCAGGCCACCCTTCCTAACTCCTGAAAGAGAAGTGGGGGAGGGGGGGGGGCGCAGCAGGGACATATATGAACAGACAGGGCAAAAGAGGTGGCTGATGACGATGATGCCGCAAAATAAAGTGTAAAAGCAGGAGCCAGTGAGGGGGGTGGCCAGGAATCATCAAGAATGTGAGTCAATGATGGTCACTGAAGAGTGTTGACTCTGCTAAAGAAGGTAGGGAGGGAGGTGCACAGTATCTTGAAAGAATAAGCTTCAATTATGTGGAAAGTTCTTCCTGGGAACAGCCCCTTTCCCAATGATGCCAGACAACGGTGGTAGGAAGACAGGGATAAAAGGGATGCCCTCATGGCCCACTCCATCAACAAATGAGCAAGCGGCAGCCAAATGGGCATGCAACAGAACCTGAGCTCACCTCTTTCTGCTGCCCAAGTGCCCTCCAAATAGAGAGGACTTCATTTCATCTAACCCTAGCCCTAAAGTTACACCCAGTGGAAAGAACTGGGGATTTAAAGTCAGGATCTGGGTTCTAACTCAGGTTCTGTTACTTGATTATCTAGTTTCTAGAAGATTAGAAGGTACAAATTGAAAGAGGTCATGGGGTGGACCTGGCAAACCTCTGGGCCTCAGGGCCCTCACCTGTGAGATAAAGGGGATGGTCGAGATGACTTGGAAGTACCCTTCTGATTCTATATGCAGAGAATTTGAAAGCAGAACTCACTAGCTATGAATGCGAAGCTTGGGTAAACGGAGCAAGAGAGGGCAAAGAGCAGCCCCTCTAGACAGAGAACTAAAATCTCAGGTGCCTTTGTGCCTTACAGTTCAAGCAATTTTAGTGAGTCATCCTGAAAAACTCCCACTACGTGGGTCAAAGCACATCATAACAATAGTGTTACAATCACGTTGCTAATTCAACCAACCAACATCTTGGGATTCAGCCGGATGGGCTCATACAAGAACCCAAACTCATCTCTTTTCACTGCCCAAGTATCCCCACATTGGAAAAGAGTAAGATAAAGGACATCGCTGAACTTCAGAAACATTCACTGCCTGCTCTGGGCAAGGCACTAGGGAGTGCAAAAAAAAAAAAAAAAAAAAAAAAAAAGGAAAAGGAAAAGGAGAGCCCTTTCTTCTGTGTTCCATCGCGGGGATGGGACGGATGGGACGTGTCCACAGCAAAGTAACCCCAGAGCCACTGGAAAAGGGAGAAGAGAATACTGACAAGCTTCACCACTGGCAGGATGGGAAAGGCTCTGTGCAAGTGGTGGTACCTGAAGTGTTTCCTGCCACCCACTGATGCCCCCTTGCCTGGCACAGCCTCTTCAGAGGCTTTACAGAATGACAGGAATGGGAAGCACATCAAGCTGAAAACACCAAAATTAGGGTTCAAATGTGAGCACTAACTCTGGCCAAAGGTGAAAAGCCCCCAGATCCCAATCTCAATAGCTAAGTAAGCCCCATCCACCCGTGTTGTCCGGTAGCTGTGCTAACCAGAACTCAGACCACATGCATCATTCTACTCAGTCTAGGGTGGGAAGCTGTACAGAGCAATCTTCCTCTGTTGGGCTGAAGCATTAGCAAAGCTGAGTCTGATGAGCTCAAAGTTAATGGGAAAAATCTTTCTGCATTCTGGGCAGAGTTCTGTGGAGAAGACGAGAGAGGGACAAGGAGACTCTCGGTAACACAGAATTACCAAAGCGGGGAGTGATGGAAAGGAGCTGAAATGAATTCAAAACCCTATTCAGAGTTTACATCTCACGTCGCTAGAAATTTCAATGAACGCTTCAAAACAAAGAAAAAGAAAAAAGGCAATATTACTCACATTTTCACACGCACAGATTTTGAGAAGGAAAAAAATCAAGAAAACCGTTTTCCCTATTTCATTCCCCAAGTGTAATTTTGGTTCCTGTTGTGAAACACCACAAGATCAAGGCCAGAAGAGGCTTCTCTACGTGGAATCTACTTTGTCCTTGCCAGATGGTCAAAGGGTTAAGTTTAAGAAGCAGCTGGCTGCCTGTCACTGGCTGGGGGGGGGGGGGGGAAGGAGAGCTAGTCAGCAGTCACTCCTCTTATGGTCCCCTCCCTCCACCTCCCCTCCCCCCAGCTCCAGATCCTCCCTCCTACCTTCCCTGGGCTGGGGGTTACAGTTCTTTGGCTCCCCTCCCCCTCCAAAAAAAATGCACCTCTAGTCTTGGGGAAAGCTTGGATATGTGCACTGGCTGGTGTGAGAGCAGCTGTCTGGTCCCTCTTCCCTGGAAGACAGATGTGGAAAAACTGAAACTTCCAAGTAAGAAACTCAAAAAAAGGTAAATCCGCTATTTTCAACACTTGCAAATCATCTCTTTAACTATCTTTTCTCATAAATCCTCCAAGTCTCACCTTGCTGTTTGAGCCAAGTGAGAAGTGTGTGAGTGCGGATGGGGGTCCCAGGGATTTCGCTAGGATCCCCAGTCACTCTGTTCACTCTTTAGTGGGGAGGCAAATCTCGTTTTAAGTGGTTCTTTAGGGTGATGGGGCGGGGGGACTCCCAGTGTGCCCTCCAGGAACAAGAACAACGAGGGAGGGAAAGCGTGCCTGTAAATGGGTGGCTGGTAATTTTGCCTTTGGTTTGTTCATTTCTGTTCAAGTTGTGTGTGGTTCAGTAATTGCAACTGATTGAATAGGAACTAAAGAATCCCCCAGTCCAATAAGGCTGTCAAAGGTTTGTTGAGACAATGTTCTGCTCTGTGGAGACTTTCTATGGAGGTGGGCACTCCCTTTGGCTGGTGCAGATCTCAACTCCTCTGGTCCTAACTTATTCCTGTCTCTGGCTTGGGAGTTCCCTGCTTCTTTTGGAACTACTCTTAACTACGGCACCAAGGGCGATGCTGCTCTAGAGAAAACGATGAAGGCTGGGTTAGTCTGGTTTCCATGATTCTAAGAACTGAGTTGTTAACAGCGGGGCTCTTGGGCATGGAGGGCAAGCCAACAGGGGAACAAGCTGGGTTTTGCCCTCCACCAGCAGCAGTGGTGCTTTTAGCAAGGGAAAACTCACTTTCTGGAGTCTGGGCGCCAAACTGGGGGTTGGCATGTCTGGAACTTAGACATTTTCTCTCCCCCTAAAGGGCACAGCTAAGCCTCAGAGCACCATTCTGAAACTCTCTTGGAAACCTATCTTTTAAAAGGAAAAATGAAAGGGAGGGGTGGAGAGGAAGAGAGGGAGAGACAGAGAAGAAAAAAGAAGAGACAGAGAGATAGAGACAGAGAGAAGAAAGGAGAAAGACAAAAAGAAAGACAGAGGAGAAACAAGGAGAAAGACAATAAAGAGAAGAAAAAAGAAGAGACGAAGAAAGACAGAGAAGAAAAAAGGAGAAAGAGACAGAGACAGACAGAAAGGCAGGAACCAACAAAAAAGAGCAGAGAGACAAAGAGAAAGAAAGACCGAGACAGAGACACAGACTGAGAGAGAGGAGGCAGAGACCGAGAGAGCAAGACGGAGAGAGAGGAGACAGGAGAGACATTCCCCGGGATGAGCAAAAGCAAACCCAGGGCTGATCTCTGAGAACTTCTGGCTGTCTCTCTATCTCTGTCTCTGTGTCGTTCAGTTTTTCCAAATGAGGCCGGCGTTTAGCAGGCTGTGCCCATGGGGAAACGCAATGTAATGCTTCTGGAATCACTCAAACATGGAAACGGCTAAGAGGACCAGGCGGTCGGTCCACTCGGAGCGCCGGCTCTTCCCCCCCACTCCCCCCAGCATCTCCCCCGTCCCCCTCGGCTGCCCCTAATTAGTCACAGCTTCCAGGGAAGGAAATTAACAAGAATGGTGTCTGGGACTCTGCCCGGGAGAGCGAACTCAACGGCAGCGGCCTGGGGACTTACAGGAGGCGCCCGCCCCCCGGCCGGGAAGGAAAGCAGAAGCGGGGGGCCCGCCCGGAGCAGAGTGGGGAGCAAGAGGCGCAGGGACACAGGGAGCCTCACCCCCCTCCGCGCACCCGGCCACGCCGGGCGACCACAGCAGCGCCCCCTCCGCCCCCCCGCCCGGCGCCCCCGGGGACGGCCACTGCAGCTGCTGCGCTCGGAGGGAGGCGACGCCGACAGCGCCGGCGGCCGGACGATCGGACTCCGTCGGGAGTTACCTTGAGCGCGGCGGCGGCGGCTTCAGCTCGCCCGCCCGACCCGGAGCCGTGCTGGCGACAACCCCGGGCCCCGGCAGCGGCCCCGGCAGCGGCGGCACTCCATCCACCCCGGGCCTCCCCGGAGGAGGAGGGCGGGGGAGGGGAGGGGGAGGGGGCCGCCGGCCGCCCGCCCGCGGCCTCCTGTGACAGGCGCTGCCGCTGCCTGCCAGGGAGGCGAGCTCGCCGCCGCGGCCTCCCGCACCCTACCCCCCGCGCGCCCCCGCGGCTCCGATCGTGTGCGCGCGCGCGCACCCCCGCGGCCATTTTGCAGGCGGACTGGGCGGGGCCTAAGCGTCCCCTACTTAGGCGGCCACTAGGAGGAGCTCCTGAGGCAAGGCCCTCCTCCCCTCCCCTCCCCTCTGCTCCCCCGCTGGAGGCAGAAGCCCGGAGCCTCGGACCCTGGGCCCCAGTCGGATCAGGGGGTGCTAATTTCCTGGCCGCCGCTTGGGTGAATGCGTGGCATGCCCACTTCAGTAGCACCGAATTCGATAGGGAAATCAGCAGCCAGCTAAACGAGCTGCTCTCCCCTACTCAAACGGAGTTGAGTTGGTGGCTCCCTAGTGCCTCTGCATAAAATACCATCTCAGCACAACTGGGTGCACATCACTCCCCTTCCTAGACTCTGCGTTCCAGTCAAAGTAGTCTAGTATTTCCTGGAACTTAGCCTTCTGTCTCTTACCTCTGTGAACAGGCCATTTCCCATGTATTGCCAATGATGCAGAGGAGATCCTCACCTCTGCTCCCGCCAAGGCTCAGCTCAGGTGCCCCCCTACAAGACCTCTCCAGCCCACGTCTCACTTTTTCGTTCTCCACCCAAGTTTCTTTCTATGTGTCTCATGTGGCAGCTGTGATCAGGACACCCCCAAGTTTGTCAAACTGAGGCCTCTTGCACAAAACTGATCATACTCTCAGGCACTGTGCCAAGGGACACGGACCTACCTCACCAGGATGACCCAAAAATAACTTCTCAGTGGTCCCCAGCCACTAGGGGCTGTTCTCAGAGATGACTGTCATCTGAAAGTCAAGACGACAGACTCTGGTCAAAGGACCCTCCTCCTCCCCCATAAAAGCTGATGCTAAATCTTCTGTCCTCCACTGTACAAGATCATTTCTCAAACCTACCTGTTTTCTTCTCACACTGGCACCAAACATCCCTTTCATGTCAGTGTAGAACATCCTTAGATCTCAGAGATATGACAGGTACGGGGGGGGGCAAAGGTCAATGATGCCTGGTGTGCCTTTTGGGGAATTATAGTGCAATGGTTTTTTTTGTCCAATCCTTTCATATTTTGAAAACATCTCTCATGTAGACAAAATAGTATCACTGCTAACGTAGGTTTCTTCTGTGTGTGTGTGTATGTGTGTGTTGGTGGTGGTGCTGGTGAATCATTTCAGTCATGTCTGACCCCATTTGGGGTTTTCTTGCAAACATACTAGAAGCATTTGCCATTTCCTGCTCCAGCTCATTTTACAGATGAGGAAACTGAGGCAGACAGAGTAATGTGAATTGCCCAGGGTCACCCAGCTAGTAAGGGTCTGAGGCTGGATTTGAACTCACCTTGCTGACTCTACTGCAGCACCCCCTAACTGCCCTCTTCTGTGGGTAACACACAACAATAGAGTCAATCCTGGCTTCACCTTCCCTAGTGCCATCGCCTCTGCTATGCCTGTTGGCAACTTTGATTTCATAGTCCAAACAGAAAGGTTTCTCTGTCGTCAGAATCAAAAATGCTGCCAGATCCATTGTTCTTTTGTGTTTGTTTGTCACATTCCTTATGTTTCATCTAGAATCACTCTTTGGGTGACTGAGCCTAGTTGGATTGCATGCCAAGAGTTCTGCAGATTCTATAGATTTTGTCATCAGTCATTAAAGATTGAAGAAAGAACCAATATGCATTTTTCCTAGTCTGACCAAGACAAGAATGCTTGTACTAAGGCATTTGTTAAGGGAACTGTAAATTAGCCTACTCATTCTGCAAAGCCATTTGGAATTATGCAAAGAAAGTGGTTAAAATGGCTCAACCTTTGGAGCCAGAGACCTCTACTAGGCACCCCTAAGGAGGTCACTAATTTAAAAAAAAAAGTTTCCATATGCTTTATCTGTACCACTTTTTGTGATAACAAAGTAGATTCCCATCAACTGAGGGCGTGCCTAAAGAAATGATGGTACATGAATACTGGACATGGAATTTTACTGTGCTATGAGAAACTACAAATATGATTAATACAGAGAAGCCTTCGAAGATTTCTGGGAACTGATACAAAGTAAAATCTACACAATGGCTACTGACTACAATAATGTCCCTGGAAACACTGACAGCAAACAATGAAAAGTGAATGATGCAAAATTATAAAGAACAGCTGTGACCCCAAAGTAGAGATCAGAATCGATCCCTCAGCCCCCTCCTTTACAGGGCAGGAGGTACCTAAAGTCCAATTTTGTAATGTGTTGATTGTGCTGAATTTTTTTCACTTCTTCCTCTTTTTATTTAAAAAAAAGAGTTTCTTTTAAGGAATGAGAGGAGGGGGAAGAGATGCAAAACATTTCCATAAAAATGTCTTTTAAAAAGACAATTGTTAGAAATGGAGGGGAGGGGTGTGGTCTTCCTTGTTGCGTTAGGAGACGCTGAGCTTCCTGAAATAAGGAGGTGATAGGTCCACTGTGTTCTGCCCTGGTCAGATCACACCTGGGGTGTGGTACTCAGCTCTGAGCCCCACCATGTGAGGTGGACATTGAGGCAAAGAGGTGGTTGGGCCTGGAGTCAGGAAACCTGAATCAAAACCAACCTCCAATTCTTGCTAACTGTGTGACTCTGGGCAAGTCATTGAACCTCTGTGTGCCGCAGTTTCCTTAACTGTAAAATGGGGATAATGATAGCACCTACCTCCTAGGGCTGTTGTGAAGACCAAATGAGATACTATCGATAAAGCACTTAGCAAGTGCCTGGCCCTTAGGAAGGACTATATACAGGCTAGTTATTGTATTACTTACTATTACCGTTACCTGGAGAGAGGCCAGGGGAAAGCAATCGGGACGGTGAAAGACCTGAAGAAGGGAACTTCCAACTCTACTGGCTAAGTAAGGATCAGCTGGAACTCCCCACGGTAAGTAAACTTACTGCGCATCCAGCTGGGCTAATAGCATTTCTCCAAACTAGCACACGAGTGACAGGAAAGCCAGCAGGACCAGGGGTGCCACCATCACATGAAACCAAAGCCTTTACCCCCTTACTTCCTTCCCCTGCTGGTCAGAACATACAGACCAGGACTTCCCAACTGCTGATCTGTGGCAAAATCTTACCAGTCTGCCAGGCGTTCACTGCCCAGCTTCCTACCCCCTGGACTGAGGTTGCTGAGGGCAAAGGGGGCCTTGGGAGGGAATTAAGAAATGTGAGGCAGGTGCAAGTGTGAGGAACTGAACTGTTGGCCTAGAGTTGGGCTTGGGGAACTCCTCCAGCCTTGACATTCCGTGAGGAATAGAATGTTGCCCGGAGCCTCTAGCAAGGGCACCCTCTGTTAGTGCAGGACCCAAAGGTCCTACTGTATGGGAAACAGAAGCCAGCTCAAATGGTACTGTGCCTTCCCAGGGTACTGATGATTAAAAGCAGAGACACATATGGGGATGTGTCCCTTGGGGGGTGGGCCTGCATTACCTCTGTTTTACTGGGGCCTGGAAAGGGGATTTCAGGGCAAGACAGGAAGCGCTCCTACCACTAGCCAGCAGGCAAAGTAAGTAACCTGGGTCTCTAGCTGGCCACCCTACTCCCTTTAGCTGTGGGTTGGAATTGTTTCCCTTTGTGTCTTCAGTTTCCTTCCTGAGAACTTCCCATTCCTCCTAGGCTTACTTCCCCTGGTGAATTTGAGGCCATGGGATTCCACTTCTCCTTTCTTGGAAGCCTTTGAAATCTGTTCCTGTAATCTAGGTTACTTGTCAGACTATGGACAGTTAAGAGCAGCCTTATGACAAGTTCTACGCTAGAGAGGCACTTCTTTCCAAGGCTGCAATGGAGTCTGCCCCAAGAACTCAGTACTCTCTTGTTGAGGATAATTAGATCCAGAGTACTCAGTCCTCCCATTTATTCTAACACATTTTAAAGAATGAACCTGTCATTAAGGCAACTCAAGAAATTGTCAATTGCTCTGATTTTGAGAGAGAGGAAGAGACAGAGAGAGACAGAGACAGAGAGACAGAGAGAAAGAGAGAGACACAGAGAGAGAGACAGAGACAGAGAGAGAGACAGAGAGAGACAGAGAGAGAGACAGAGACAGAGAGAGGCAGGGGGAGAGGGAAAAGGAGAGAGGGAGAGCACTCCAGCAAATGTCCTGATGATTGATATACCCCATCATTACTGTATCATGCCAGGCTTAGGATCTATTTCATCTTTCTGACCAGGTGGTCTATAGTATACTCTCATGACAACATCACTTCTATTTCTGCCTCCACTGATCTTTGTTCACATGCCCTTTATCAAGCTTCCCCGATTTGGTTCCTGACTTTCTCACATGAGTATTTGAAGTTTTTTGGTACAGAGCTGTGATTTCACTGGCATGAGGGGCTAGTCTTCATTTTGAAAATGAAGAAACTGAGGCCCAGAGAGGGATGACAACTTGCCCAAAGGGCATAGTAAGTAGTTGGACTAGGATCTGCACCCAATTCATTTGGCTCCACATGCATTGCTCCTTCCTTTGGAGGAAATTTCCTATTTCTTAAATCCTTGCCTTGGATGGGTAGCAATGATGAAAAGCCCATCTGTGGGCTTCATGTTCTTGTCCAAGGCCTCATAAGCTTTATCAACACTTTTTTCCCCCATTTAAAAAATGGTATTTTATTTTTTCCAATTATATGTAAAGACAATTTTTTAACATTCATTTCAAAATGTTTTTAGTTTCAAATTTTTTCCCTCTTTCCCTTCCCTCTACCCTTTCTGAAAAGATAAGGATTTTAAATAGCATGTACATGGGAAATCATGTAAAACATATTTCCGTATCACTCATGTTGTGAAAGAAGAAACAAAACAAAAGGAAAAAAGCCTGCAAAAGGTAAAGAAAGTAAAAATAGTGCGCTTTGATCTGCGTTCCAACTCAGCAGTTCTTTCTCTGGATGCGGAGAGCATTTTCTATCATGAATCCTTCCGAATTGTCTAGGATCATTGTACTGCTGAGAAGAGCTAAGTCATTTATGTTGATCATCACATAGTGTTGCTGTCACTGTGTGCAATGGTCTTCTGGTTCTGCTGACTTGACTTTGCATCAGTTCATGCCTTTCAGGTTTTTCTGAAGTCCATCTGCTCACCATTTCTTATAGTACAATTGTATTCTATTACATTCATATACCACACCTCGTTCAGTCATTCCCCAGTGGATGGGCATCCCCTCGATTTCCAATTCTTGGTCACCACAAAAAGAGCGGCTAGAAATCTTTGTGTACATTTGGTTCATTTCCCTCTTTTTGATGATCTCTTTGGGAAACAGACCTAGTAGTGGTATTGCTGAATCAAAGGGTATGTACAGTTTGATTGCCCTTTGGGGATCATTCTAAATTGTTCTCCAGAATGGTTGGATCAGTTCACAACTCCGCTTCAGTAACACTTTTGAGATCTGTCCTTGTTGCCCATGTGAATCACCAGAAGTGGGTAGTAGTCATCTGGTTTGACAGGTCTGGGAAGGTTTTCTCTCATGGCCCTGACACAGGCCTCAGGAAAACAGTGGATCTTTCTGTTGTTATCAGGTCAATAAATAGATGTCACCATACCAGTTGTGGACTGGCACCCTCATTTCTGGGAGAACAAGCACCTGCCACTGCTTCCTCCTCCTCCTCCAAGAGAAGTCCCCTCCTCCTTACCAGCTGTTATCTTTCAGTCATTTTTCAGTTGTGTCTGATGCTTGGTGACCCCTTTGAGGATTTTCTTGGCAGGTATACTGGAGTGGTTTGCCATTTCCTTCTCCAGCTCATTTTACAGATAAGGAAACTGAGGCAAACAGGGTGAAATGATTTGCCCAGGGTCACGCAGCTAGTAAATGTCTGAGGCCAGATTTGAACTCAGGAGGATGAGTCTTCAGGCCCAGGCTCAGTGCTCTATCTGCTCTATCCACTGTGCCACCTAGCTGCCCTTCTTTGCCAATAGAAAACTCAAACACCAAGCATTTCTTAAGTGCCTCCTCTGTGCCAGGACTAGTATTAGATGCTGACATAAATAAACGTAAGAAAGTCTCTGTCCCTCAGAAGCTGACATTGTCCTAGAGAGGAGGGCCTGACATCCAAAAGCAGAAATAGCTAAAAGACTGGGGCAGATCTAATTGGAGTGGGCAGCTGAGGGAGGCAGCACAGAAGAGTCCGACAACAGATATGGTCACACCAGGAGAAGGAAGCTCATTGTCAGAGAACCCTGGAGAAGGACAGCCCAGGGTAAGCCCCTTCCAATGGGCCGGACAAGTTCATGCCAGGGAAGATCTTGAGAGGAAGCATTCCCAAGGAGAAAGGACGATTCCTTCCTGATCATTGTGCCAAGAGTTCAATGTCTTTTGCAGCTTTCCTCTATTTGCTGCTCCAGCTTCTTTGTTCTCTTTCCCCTGCATGTCACATTGTTCCAGCTTCCAGGATCCTGGTGCAGGTCAGCATGCCCATTGGGCTCCTTATGTCCTTCTAAGTCTTTTTTCATATTGCAAGGAACACTCCATTCAGCCTGATAAGCTGGGAAGCTGGCCGTGTTCCTCCAGCCCCTTGACCTTTCCTGCTAGGACAGAGACCAGTTTGCACTGGTTGCCTTTTTTCAAGTACACATGGAAACATGGATCGTGTGTGGGTCATCACAAAGACGGATATCCAAAAGTAGGAACGGGCAGACCTCAGTGGGATAAAATGAGTGGCAAACAATGACAGCCTGAGGAAATGGTGTCTATCAGCGTGGAAGTTAAAGCCAACTCATTAAAGAAGGTCTGAGTGCAAAGGAAAATCAGTGTGTTCTAAAAATGGGTTCAAGTTATAGCAATGTGGATGTGGTAAATAAAGGCCCAAATCAATGGGGTGCTCCAGCTAGCAGGTGTCAGGGGCAAACTTCCAATGTGCCGTGTTACCTACTCCTCTTCCTCACTGGGATAGGAGGGGCAGCCAAAGGCTGGATTCGATGGCCTCGGAGGGCTCTTGCAGTTCTGAATCTATGCAATGCTCTCCCAGTGATAGCTACCCCCGCTCATCCCTTGCCAGGTCCCAGCCTACAAATATGGTCACATCTCCCATATCCTGAAAAAAAACCCTCACTTGAGGTGGCCATGCCTACTACCTGCTATCCCCTATCTCTCCTCCCGCTTCTGCTAAAACCATCTGCAAGTGATGTCTCCACTTCTTTTGGTCTCTCTCTTCTTAACTCTGCGGTCTGACTTCCAACCTCATTGCTCCACCAAAACAGCTCTCCTCAAAGTTTCCAAGGATATCTTCATTGCCAAATTGAAGGGACTTTTCTCAGTCTTCATCCTTCTTGACCTCTCAGCAGCCTTGGACACTGTTGATAACTATCTCCTCTCTAAGTTTTCATGACATGGCTGTGTCCTGGTTTTCTCCCTACAGGTCTGGATGGTTTCTTTCTTTTCTTGGGCTTTATGTCAAACCTACTAACTATGCATATGTATCTATAGAGATCCCAGATCCATCTATCCAATTGCAATCTCTCTCTTGAGCTCTGGTGAGTTTCAGTTCCATATCACTAATCCCCTATGCCATTTCAAATCTCAAACTTCATGTGTCCAAAACAGAACTTATCTTCCTCCCCCTCCACCCCAAACTAGCCCAACTTCCAAACTTCCTTGTTTTTGTAAGAGGCACCACCCTCCTTCCAGTTCCCTGTGTCTGCCATAGCAGAGTTATTCTCCACTCCTTTGTGAGCACACTTACCACATAGCCAAACACTTGCTGAGCTTTGTCATTTCTGTCTCCACAATCTCCCTTCCTCTTTGCTCCCCATCCTCATTCATGCCATCAACACCTCTCCAGGAGGTAGTTTCCTGCCTCTAGTCTCTTCCTTCTCTAAGTCATACTTCACATGGCTGCCAGAGTGAGGTTTCCTACATCACAGGCCTAACCATGGTCACTCCTTCACTCAATAAAATCTGGGGGCTCTCTGTTACTTGTAGGATTGAACACAAACTCCTGTGTTTGGCATGAAAATCCTTCTGTCCTCTCCAGTCTTTTCCTGTATTACCCTCCTCTGGGCACCCTGTCATTCCAGGTAAACTGACCTATTTGTTGCTCCTCACTCAAGGCTGTCCACCTCTACCTGTTAGTGTATGAATGCCCTCCCCTGCCACAGATCTTAACTCTTTAAAGACTTATTTGGTAAGTCTGAGGAGCTGCTTGAGGATCGGCAAGATGGAGCCCAGGTCTTTCCCACTCCAAACCCAGTACTCTCCAGTACCTCCAAGCCATCTCTGTGCTTTTATTTGATGAGACGGGAAAACTGTGAAATGATCACAAAAAAATGAAAATAGCGCTTTCTGTAGCAGATGGGAGGGCTTTATTGCTAGAGAACCTGGCACGGGAACAAAAATAGACACTGAAGTACTAGATTGCTTTACACGTGTGGAAAAATAGAAGCAAAATGCACAGAATCATCTCCATTCCTCTATGCCACTATATGTCAGAGAAAATGATAGAGAATGGCAGTTACAAGTACCACAAAAGTCATGAAACGTTGGGCCCCCAAGACATTGTTATAGACAGCTTGAGTTAGCCTTCAATTCTGAAGGAATAAATCAATTCAATTTGCCAGGTGAGAACTTCTCAGATGCCTAATAGTGGGCACTTAAGAAATGAAATGAATTTAATTGAATGGCCTAATTTGGGTCAGGTTCTGTGCCCTCCACTGGGGAGACAATGAAAGCAACACAGTCTCTACCCTCCCTACCCATCAAGGAACTTCTACTTAGAGTAGATGGAAGGAGATTGTCTACACGATTGCCAAGACTTTCCAAATTATTTTCGAGATTTAATTTGATGTTGCTAGATTTTTTTCACAGAATCCACTAATGTCCCAAGAAAATTTAAATGGATGAGAAGGGAAAGAATATCAGCGGGGACTGAAAAAAGAAAATTTGAGAAGGGAGATTTGCCTGGTCAGATCTCAAGATAGATCAGAAATTAATAGTGACTGAATCTCAGGTACTTGATGGCCAGTGCTGTATAGGACAATAGAAAATCCAGAGAAAAAAATGCAATGTATTTTTGAGGATAAAGCCACAGTAAAACACCCTGGGGGGGGGGGAGATGGAACTTTCCAGAAATATGGATGGTTGCACCCTGAAAAATTGTTTTAGACCTTCACGCTGTGGCATGCTGTATGATACCCTTTAAGTAGCTCTTTGATCTAAAGTCATATATGTGTACGTATGTGTGTGTATGTCTGTATAGTTGAAAAACTTGGAAAAAAAGGAATGATGCAGCTCTCTCAAGTGGTGGATGGAGGTGAGAAACATGATTTACCAGTTGCTGGTGGAAGAAACCAGTGGGCCCTTGGGAAGGGTTTAGGGCAGAAGATAGTTCTGCTTCCAGGGAGAGGGGGTCAAGCCATGCTGGTGATTGAAAGCTCTTGTCAAGGTAGACCTAGGTAAAAAGAGCATATTCCAAGTTATAGACTGAAAAAACCAATAGGATCCAGTGAAGCCAGAGTTCGAGGTATAAGCAAGTTCAAAGGCTAGGTAAGAAGGGGGGACCCTGTTTGTAGTAGCTTTCTTTTTTGGTGTTTTGCTAGCCACACCCCTCCATGGTCTG
>CM053775.1:3294269-3309016 GCA_028658325.1 Potorous gilbertii
AATCTGCCCTCTCTTCTATCATCCCTCCCTTCCCTTACCCCATCTTCTCTTTTGTCCTGTAGGGCCAGATAACTTTCTGTTCCCCATGACCTGTATTTCTTATTTCCTAGTAGCAAGAACAATACTCAACAGTTGGTCCTAAAACTTTAAGTTCCAGCTTCTCCCCATCCCTCCCTCCCCATCCATTCCCTTTGGGAATAGGCAGCCTATCTTGATGAAGGATACAGTCATGCAGAGTTTTTGTACCTGAGACATGAAATTCAACTGGCATGCAGCCACTGTTGGTGAAGAATTATATGCTGGGATGGTACCTTCAGTGCCCTCTAAATTTTGGCATTCTAGGTCAGAGCCCCAGCTGCCCTGCCCTAGTTATGACAAGTCACACAGGTTTAGAAACTGCTTGAGAAATGATAGGTGAGTCTGTGTGGAAAGAACAGATTTAATACGGTCTAGATTATTTGTAAACCCAGTCTTTAAAATTCCAGAGCTGGGTATAGCATAATTTTGACAATAGAGTCTCATGGAAAATTTCTATTTTCTTTCTGGGTTCTATTTAAATCTAAAACTCATTTATTAACCTGGCCTGCTATTTGTGAGGTACTATATTAGATCCTGAGGATGCCTGAAAACAATTCCTGCACTCAAGGAGCTTGTAGCCTGCCAAAGGGAAATGACAGAGAGGCAGACAAACATAATCAGGTGAGGGAGGCAAGAGCAGAAATGCTAGAGGATAAGTCTAAGAAGAAGAGCCTGTGATCTAGGGGTGCCACAAGGAGGAGGCTTCAGAGAAGACCATTCAGACTACTCCCAGGAGGAGGAAGGTTGAGTACATTCCATGCTGGAGCAGTGATTGGGAACACCTAGTAATGCAATTGGTTTGTGATGATGAAACAAGGCTAAAAGGGCAGGTGGGAGCCAGGGAGTAGAGGGCTTGAAGTGCTAAGCCAAGGACTTTGGACAATATGGAGCCATTGCAAATCTTTGAGCAAAGGAGTGAAATGGGCAGAATCTTTTGGCAACTACCAAAAGTGGATTGAAGAGGGGAGACTGGAGTTGAGAAAAGCAGCTAGGAAGCAATCTCCATAGTGATTGTAGCCCTAAGGAGACGAATGTGAGAAGGGAGAAGTATTGGAGGGAAATCACCAGGACTTGAGCACTCTTTGGGTATGGGGGAGGAGGACGACTGGGAGGTGGAGGTGTGAGGTTACTGACCAGGGTGACCCTGAAAGATGGATAGTGATACCCTCAGGTGGGGGGGGCAGTGCGCAACCTTGGGCTGGATGATGAGGCTGCTGTCATTTCTTTCTACAGTAGGATTTCAGTTTCAGTGACTGTGGACCTTAGAGAGGCAGTGAGGAGAATGCTGAACTTGAGGTCAGGAACATCTGGGTGCGAATCCTGCCATAAACACTGACTAGTTGTGTGCTTATGGGTAAGTCATTTGCTTCATATGTACAGGGCGGCCTGACATATGGTGGGGGAGGAAGATGGAGTAGATACCTGAAGGATGTGTGCACCAGGAAGGAAGGGGGGCAGGGACAGCATTAATTAAGTACCTACCATGTGCCAGACATTGGGCTAGGCCTTTTCCAAATATCTTCTTTGATTCTGGAAACCCTGGAAGTTAAGTGCTATGATGATCCATGTTTTACAGCTAAGGAAACAAGTGCAAACAGCAATGAGGTGACTTGTTCAGGGTTACACAGCTTAGTGAAGTGGCACATTTGAACTTAGGGGGTCTTCGTGAAGCCAGGCCAAGCCTGTAGGTAGCTAGAGAGAACTAATCAGAACAACAATTGTTAATCATTAAGAGAAATGGTTTTTAACAAAATGGAGCCAGGTCACTCTTCAGGAAGTGCTTATGTTCAGTGGTGTCTGACACTTCGTGACCCCATTTGGGGTTTTCTTGGCAAAAATATTGGAGTGGTTTGCCATTTCTTTCTTTCCTTTTACAGATGAGGAAACTGAGGCAAACAGGGTGAAGTGACTTGCCTGGGATCACAGTCACATAAGTGATTAAGGCCAGATTTGAACTCAGGAAGATGAGTCTTCCTGGCCCAGTCACCAGCCAACTGCTTTTTCAGGAGGTAGAGACAATGAGTTTGGTTCTGAATGAAGGGACACATGAGAGGTATAAATTAATGAATTTATGGGATGGGAGAGCCAATGGGAGACATTCTGTGAGTAGTAGCCAGAAGTGCATGCCCAGAGCCTGGGCAAACCTCTCGGGATGCAGTCACAGTTTTGGGAATCACCTGCATTAAGAGGAGGGAGCCCAGGAAAGAACCATGGGGAGGGAGGGCACTGTGCAGAGATGAGACAGTCAAAGAGACAGAGAAAACATCACAAGCTTGTAGTGCCCTTCTGGTTTGCTCCCCATCCTAGACTCCCTCCATCTTGACAATCTCTGTCAGCCTTCCCAGTCCTTCAAGACCCAGATCAGTTCTTCCCTCTGTCGCTGAACCTTCTGTGATGACCGCAGCGCACCCCCCCCCCCCTCCCCGCCACAGGCTTGTGGAGCTAGACACACCCTTTAACATGTCAACTAATAGGGTCTCCTGACCTCTAGTGGTGGCCTCTGGCCATTACACCACATGACTGGAACTCGCCAGAATGCGTGGGATTATGAGAATACTGGCCCCAACGCCATTGAAAAGGGAGACCTGGTTCTATGACCTCAGTTTCCTCATTGATAAACTTTCCTATGATCCTGAGTGAAGGACTGAACTAGATGGTCTCCAAGTAGCTTCCAGTTTTAAAGTTTTACATTAAATTAAAACCAATATATTTCACCAAATGGAGACTGACTTGGGTTAATAGAGCCCTGGCTTTGCTTCTTTTCCAACCTCAGGAGGGTTTCCTTTATTTCTGCTACAACCCGGTGGAAAGAAGAGCTGCCGCTCGGTCCAAGTTGGTCAGCCCTTTGCAGGCCAGGACTGTTAACCTCTTTAAAAAAAATCATTTACTTATTTCTTTATTTTGAGTTCTAAATTTTCTCTCCCTCCCTCCCCTCCTCACTCCACAAGATGGCGTGCCACCTGATATAGCCTTGACCCTTTGAAGGCCAGAATTGTTTCATGTGTCTCTCAGTAAGCCAGTTCCTGGTATGTACACACACACACACACACACACACACACACACACACACACACACTGCCCAGCTCATACCTATAGAATTTACTTTCGGAAATGTTTCTTGACTTCCAATGAAGTATTAACACTCTACAATTTCATCTCACCTACTCCCTTGCTGGGCCAGTCCTATGGGCGTTCATTAGCCTCTGCGTCCTCTAACCTGATCATGGTGTGGAGGGGACCAGGCCCTTCAAAGCTCCCCCAAGTTGGAAACTGTTACAGACTGGGTGGCAACTGTCTAAGGCCACTGCCATCTTCACCACCAAGGGGTGAACTGCTCTTTATACTGGGCCCAGAAGCTGGGGGAGCTGGACTTGCAGCCAGAGGATCCCCATTCTCTAGGTCTCTCCCTCTGTGCCTGTGCCCTTTCCTTCTCTGGGCCTTTGGAAAATGAGGCCCCTGGACCAAATGTGCTCTCAGACCCTTCCAGCCCTTAACATGGTGTTCCTACTTAGCAATTCCTGAGCTCTCCCTGGGTACAAAGGGGCTGCTGAGCCTGAAAATATACTCATGACCGCAGTATGTGCTTTTTTGCTGCCACCTGGTGGCAGGATACAGAAACAGCCCCTGGCTACCCAAGACATCAGCATAGGGTCAATGTGGGAGCTTTTGCTTTGTTTCTAGACTATGGTCCGAGCATCCTTATGCAAGGATTCAATGACTGGCCAGCTAGCTCTCAGTGGAAGCTGCTGCTACTGCAGGAGACATAGGTCGTATCCCTGTGGGTGCAGATCCCAAGCTAGCTGCACCTTGTCATGTTGTTCCTGCTTGTCCATGTCCTTCAAAATGGACCTTCAAGGTCACTTGGCTTTCCATCACTCTTGTTTCATGACCAGTCCACTTCCTTTTCTGGTCATGCATATCTTGGATTATCTTCTAGGTCACTTTTTGCAGGCAAGCCATGTTGTTTGCACTGTCATTAATTTATACCTCTCATGTATCCCTTCATTTTCCTCTGAGTGGCCAGCAATTCTGACCATTTGGAGGTTCTGGTCTGTTATGATTAACAGCCATACGACTCCCTTGAGGAATTCTGGCCTTAAAAGTTTCTCTGAGGACAATATCTCCTCTGTCCAGCTCATGGTCCATCTGTTAGGATTGTCCAGCACATCTGGACTGATGGGCCATCCATCATGTTCAGTACATGTTCTGATCTGGAAGAGACAATCTGCATCTACTTTGTTTTTCCAATGAGGACAGTTGTGCTGAACTCTGGAGTGGTTGTCAATCCCATTTATGCATAGAAGCACTAGGGTGACCTTATCACCTAGAGGAAGGCTTCCTCATCTTTCATTGGATCCTGCACCCCTGAGAAGGCTGGTGAAGAAGACCTTAGATCCCTTCTTAAAAGCTAGCTATAAAACAACATGTAGGATTACAAAGGCAACCTAAAGGCTCAAAAATAAAGATATTGGGGTTTTCCCCATTTAAGTTCCTGGCTCCCCTGAAATCTATTACCTCTGGGGAATCCCAGTGTACCATGGACTCTGCCTGGGTCTCCTCTAGGAGAGTGGGAGGACCTTTCTAGGAAGCAGATAATACTTTCAAAGCTATTTGGGACCTTTCTAGCCCTTCATTATGTAAGGAGGTCTGAAGTAGAGAAGCCAGGAGGTGACATGGCATCATGGATAGAGTGCTAGGTTCTGAGTCAGGAAGGCCTGGGAAGAGGCAGTCTTTTAGGGATCCTTATGGGACGTCATAGGAGCTCCTGCATGGCAAATGCTTTGGGAGCTTTTGGAAGCACCCCAGTACTGCACGAGCCAGTCATAAGGATAGAGAATATATATTCTCATATTAAAGAGGAACGCCACCCTTTCTGCTACCCGCCACATGAAGCTGATCATTCCAATCACTTTGTGTAGGGCTGTCCCACCACCTGAGGCTGCCTCTGCTGCCTTTGAGCCACAGAAGCCAGGACATGCCATAGGCTTCAGTGCAGGATCTAGCCTAGGGTAGCACCTGAGACCAATCCAGTGACCTCACAATATCCGGGCACAGAAAGTCCTGTCGGATATCACCCTGGCTTCACAAGATTGGTTGGTTGGGCTTTGATGGAGTGTTTATCATCAGAAAAGGCATTGTCACGTGAAGGTACCCCCCAGTAAGTGCACAGAAGGTACACAAATACTTTGAATCAGAAAGACCTGGGCTCACATCCTGCCTTGGCCATATCCTAGCTGTGGGATCCTGGGCAGGGCCCTTTCCGGATTCAAACTCTCAGCTTTCCCCTCTGTAAGAGTGGTGTCTGGGACCCCCTCCTTTCTGGGCGTAGCATGGCGATTGTCTTGTTCTCCAGGGAGGATGCCACATTCTCAGTTCTCTGCTTACATGGTGCCTTCCTATGTCCTGTCACACCCATACACACAGGCACACGCACGAGCACACACCCACAAGCACACTCATGCACACACACAACACACACACCACACACCACATTACAATCCTCAGCTCTCTTGCTCTTGGTTGCCTCTCTTTAATGAAATTAATATAAGAATATAAACTCTGGGGTTTGGTTTCCTTTAGGGGAAGGATATTTCATACTTGACCTGACTTCTTATTTCCCAAGGGCAAGGTGGGGCAAAAAACCCCAAACAAACAACTTTTTGTTTTTCCCTTTGGGTGGCTGCCAGTCTCCAGAGGTTAGTGAGAATCTGAAAAGGAGCCCCTCTCCCCATGGGCTGACCCTGAGGCTGAGCACAATAATAGACATCCAAATTAGCATGAGCTCGCTCGGCTCCAGCCAGAAAAAACACAGGTCTGTGCTAAAATAAGCATTTCAATGCAAACTCCCAGCAGCCCCCAGGGTGCTGGGGCCTGCTGCCCCCTGGAAGAGGGATTGACTAGCTTGTCCAGCTCAGCCCCCTAGGGCAGAGCCTGGAACAATGAGGGGATGTCCAGAGGGGCTGACTTGGCCTTGAAGGAAAGACAAACTTCCGAACAAGGAGAGCCATCCAAGAATGGAAGGGGAGAAGCTGTCCCCTCACAGGAGGGGGCTGGCAGAGACTGTGGGGGCTGTGGTCAGGGGAACTGGGGGTCAGTCAGTGAAGAACAGTGAGGAGGGAGGGAAGAGGCGTTTCTAGAGAGCCTAGGATGTGCCCTGCACTGTGCTAAGCGCTTTCCACATACTATCTCACTTAATCCTCACCACCATCAGGGAGGCAGGTACTATGATCCCCATTTTACAGCTGAGAAAACTAAGGCAGACAGTAGTGAAATGATTTGCCCGGAGTCACACAGCTGGTAAGTGTCTGAGGTCATATTTGAATGAGTCAGGTCTTCCTGACTTAGCTGCCTCTGGGTCAGTGAGAACTTTTCGGAGGTCTCCTTAAGTCTTCCTACCAATGTTCTCTACTACTTGTTAGTAATAGTAAGAATTTATCTAATTGTGACAACTGGGACTTTTATGGCACTTGGGGATTTGCACATATCTTTACATGCACTATTCCATTTGAGCCTGAAACAAAAACTCAGTGAGATGGGTCTTCCATGGATCATTCTCTCCAGCTCACAGGTGAGCAAACTAAGCTCAGACCTGAAGTGACTTACTTGTGACCGAACAGCTAATAAGTCACATAGTCAGCATTTGAGCACATCTCTCTCCTGGCTCCGATTTATCAAATCTCCAAATAACCGTTACTCTAAATGGGACAACCTAGGGATTCTGAGGCTGGCTCGGCTAAGGTGGGGCAGCATCCCACTCCCCACCTCTTTATCCTGGAAATGGAGCCAGGATAGCCTGGGAGATTGGAGGAAAGGGAAGGGCCTCCTGTCCCAAATGGTGCAACTTAGAGATGCATTGCAACTAACAAGCTAATAGCCATTGGAGGGCAAGGAAAGAACCAAGTGCCCAGTGGAATTTTGGGCCTGGCGGAGCTGCTTACCATCTGGTACAGGGCTATGACAGGCTCACCTACTAAGTGCACGGAGGGGGACCAGCACAGTTCTCTGGGCAGGTGGGGTGACCAGAAGGTCATTACCGACTGAGAGTACCAAGGAAGACCTCCTGGAGGGGATGGCATTTGAATTGGCGAAGAAGGAAGTTTAGGAAATCCTGCCACAGAAGGATGAAGGTTGGCGAACACATGCTTCATTCAGGGGATAGTAAGTCCATTTGGGCCGTGCGTTAGACACTGTGCAAGGGGGCAATGGGAGCTGAGACTAGAAAGCTAGGAAGACCCTAGAATACTGAGGTTCTTGAATGGCATGTAACTTCAAACTTTACTTGGAGGGCAATAGGGAACCGCTAGGATTGTTGAACAGGGGAACGACAGCATCCATTCTAGGGATAAGGGAGAAAATGCCAGACATCACCCGTAGCAGTAGAACAGAGTGGGCAACAGATGGCGCCAGAGAGAGGGCCAGCAGGAAGACTGGTACAATGGAAGCAGCCAGTGACGAAGGTTGGTTTGGTTTGGGATGAAGAGGGTTTGACATCCAGTAGAGGCTGGTGGCAAACTCAAATAGAAAGGGGGGCCACGAACCCATCCATGCGGTCCCCTGAAGGCTGTACATTAACTTAGAAAACCACATGTTGATGTTTTTCTTTATTATTAATACAGCTACACATTCAAATCAGACAGGGACCATTTGAGTGTGATTCCGGGGCCCTAGGGAGGATCGTGGGCTGCGTGCACCCCCACTCCCAGCTTTCTGTTTGGCATCTCTGTTATAGAGAGTTGGAGACGAGGATCAGTGTCTCAGAGAAGAGAATGGCATTAGGGGCCTGGAGTTAGGGGCTCGGTAGCCATAGCTGGTAATGGGGGAGCTTGCCAAGGAAGAGACTGAAGACAGAAAAGAGAGGGTAGAGGAGAGGCCTTGGGGAACACCTCCATTAAGGAGTCAGGAAGAGGATGAAGAGGCAGCCAGGAGGACAGAAGGAGCAGCCAGAAAGTGGGGAAGGAAACAGGAAGCCAAGGGAGGAGAAGTGGTGGGGGGGTGTCAGCACCGGTGTGGTAAGTCTCAGGAAAGCCAAATGGTGCAAAGATTGAAGAAAACCATTGGATTTGGTGAGTTGAAGGTCTTGGGAAACAAGAAACAGACAGAGACAGACAAAGAGATGGGGCAGAAATGGAAACCAGATTACCAAAAGATGGGTAAAGAGGGTCAAGTATAAGACTTGTTTTTCAAGAAGTTTGGTACCAAACAGGTCAGGAGAGAGAAGGAAGTGGGAGGGCAGCTGGCTGAAGGAGATAAGTGAAAGGAAAGCTTTTTTTAGGATTGAGGAGCCTGGAGCAGGTTCCTAGGTGTATGGGAAGGAGAGGGGAGCTTGAATATATAGGAGAAAGAGGATGAAGGTCATTTCACAGTCCTTGGAGAGGTAGGAATGGCTGCCCCTGAGGACACGGGGAGACGAGGGATTTCTCACCATCTGTGAAAAGAGGGAAGGAGTCAGTAAGCAGTGGGAGGTGATGATAAGTTGAGCTGTTTCCATGAGTGGAGGAGGTAAGCAGAGAAAGCTCTTACTAAGTAGATGACCTCAATCTTGTCAGTGAAATGGGATGCCAATCTAACAGTCACTCACCAAACATTTCCATTTCATGAACCAGTCAAGACATCAATGTTGTGATGTCATTGGTCTCCTTTGAGAATGAAGGATGAGCAACTACAACCATTTATTAAGCACCTACTGTGTACCAGGCACTGTGCAAGGCACTGATGGTATAAATAGAAAGATGGAAACAATTCCTTTTTGCAAAGTAACATATGAATGGGAAGAAACAGAAAACATATACAGAAGGATAAATAGTATAAAGTAAGTACAATGTATACAAAGTAGTTCTACGTGATGTGGTTTAGGAGGGAGGTCACTAGTCTTGGCACATGGGGATCTGGAAAGGCTTTCTGTAGATTCTACAATATAGGTGGGAGCGAGTGCTTAAGCTGTATGTTAAGGCAAGAGAGAAACTGTGAGGCAGCGGTGAGGATGGAGAGCCATGGCAAAGGCATGGAGGTGGGAAATGGCATGATGTGTGAGGAACAGGGAGGAGGCTAGTTTGGAGGAATCCCCCAATGCAGGAGGCTGACTTGAGTAGGACTTTTAAAGTTAAACAGAGGATTTGATATTTGATCCTCCGAGTCACTGGAATGGAGTTAGTAGGGGAGCCAAGTGGTCAGCTCTGTGTTTAAGGAAAATCACTTTGGCACCACGACTGTGGAGGGTGAACTGAAGTAGGGAGAGACTTGAAGCAGGAAGACCAATGAGGAGGCTGGGGCAGTAATCCTGGTGAGGAGTGAGGAGGCCTGAACTAAGGTAGGAGCTGGGTGAGTGAAGGGATGAGGTCAGATGGGAGAGACACAGTAGGGGCATTTGGAAACTGATTGGATATGGAAGCTTAGGGAGTATGAGGAGTCCAGGAGACTGGACTATAGGCTATAGACCTGACAGGTGGGAAAGAGAATGGGGCCTTTGACCCAAATAGGGAAGCCTGGAAAAGAGGAGGGTTTGGGGAGGGGACAGCATGAGCTCTATGAATTTGAGTGTGGCATATCCAGGACATCCTGTTCGAGATGCCCAGAGGCAATTGTTGACATGAAACTGAAGCTTGGGAGAGAGAGACTGGGGCTGGAGACAGAGCTCTGAGACTCACATGCCTAGAGATGGGAATTCAAGCTATGGGATTTGGTGAAGTTGGCAAGAAAGAAAATCATCACAATAATAGAGCTGGCATCTATTCTAGAGCCTACTACATGCCAGACACCCTGCTAAGCGCTTTGTGATGGTGATGGCATTTGAGCCTCATAACAACCCTGGGGATGATGATAGCCCCTATCATCACCCCCACTTTACAGATGAGGAAACTGAGGCAAACAGGATCACACAGCTAGTAAGTATCTGAGACTGGATTGGAACTTAGGTCTTCCTGACTCCAGATCTGGAGCTCTAACCACCAGGCCACCTAGATGAAAATGTGGATTTAGGACAGAACTCAGAGGAACAACCACAATTAAGGGCTGTGATCTGGATGATGAGCTGCAGAGGGGACAGAAGCAGCGCTGATACAGGTAGGAGGAAAACCAGGGGACAGCAGCATCCTCAAACCTAGATGGAAGAGAGTAAGCAGGGAGAACATGACGGACAGTGGCTGAGACCACAGGGAGCTTGAGGCAGGCTGTGGGATCCTGGGGAACTTTGGAGAGCAGTTTCAGTTGCATGTTGAAGTCCGGAGTCAGAAGGCAGAGGGTGTAGAAAGAGAAAGAAGAGGAAAATGAGGTAATGGGTGCGAGCCTTCTCCTCTTAAATGGAAGTGGTGGGAGTGAGGACAGAGAATGAACCTGGAGGCAATAAGGACACCACAGGGCAGCAGAATGATGACACCGGGCTTGGTGCAGGGTGCCCATGGAGAATTTTTAGAGGCCAAAATTAGCTCTAAGTAACTTCCTTGAGCTACTATCAATCAGCAGGCCTAGGCCTGCTGCAAGAGGAGAGATCAATCCATGTGGATTGGTATGAGAGAGAGAAACACACAGAGACAGAGACAGACAGAGACAAAGAGAGCACTCAGGGAGCAAGAGTTGCTTTACACTCTCCTCAGTGGGGCAGCATGAGGGCTCTGGGCCTCCTGAAGGCCAGGCACAGGCCCACTTTTCAGCATCCTTGTCTCCACTCAAGGCTCAGCTCAGATGAAGCCCTGCTCAGTTACCCTGCTCCACCTCACCTTGAGCCTTCCTCAAAGCAAGATATCCTGGCCAACTGAATGGAAGCTTCCTGAGGACAGGGATCTGGGCATTTTTGGCATCGTAGCCCTAGGGCCCGAACATTTGCTCCAACAGTGCCAAATAAACATTTTGCTTAACTGGGTGAAATGTCATTGCCTTCTATTGCCCAGAGAATAGAAAGGCCAGTTCTGAGGTCAGTTGGAGAACACAAGGAGAAGGTCATGGTGCCAATACAAGGAGGTGGCAGTGGTATTTCAGGCCCTGCAGGTCTGCTGGTGACACCTGTAGGGTCTAGGTGCATTCCTGCCCTCCATCCCTCATATCCTCCTCCCTACCCCCAAACACCCAAACCACTGTCACTGAGGCATCATTCCCTTCATGATAAAGAGTTATACTTTCAGTAGCAGTCTTCAGAGCTATTGAGACAGAGAGTACCATGAAGCCACTGATGCTTTTCTGGGTGTGGTGGAGGGGAGCTGGCTTTGCTAGGCCTTAAGTATTTACTTAGCATCACTCTACTTAAAAAACACCACATCAACATATTTGGAAAAAGAAGAAACAGGGCAGGAAGAGGGTGAGAATTAGGCTGGTCATATGGGTGGACACTGACATGGACCTCTGACCTCTCTGAAGCAAATCATGCTTGGCTTCTTAGAAAACACCATCAGGCTCTAAGGTGGGCAAAGAGGGTGAAATGACGTTGGAGGCTTCATATCCTGAGTTCTCATTCTGACTCTGCTACTGACTTGTCTTATAGCTTCAGACACACCCCTCTCTGATATTAATCAGGCTAATCAATAAATATTCATTGAGCACCTGCTCTGCTGAATGTAAAATCCTACACTTGGGTCCAAAAAAATCAATTTCACAAGTACAAGCTGAATGATGGGTCACAGCATTGCTGATTTATAGCTGGAAGTGGTCTTGGAAGAAACTTTTGAGTGCCACCCTTTCAATTGATGACTGAGGAAACTGAGGCCCTGATGGATCACGTGACAGGGTTCCAATTCCAATTTGGAATCCAGGGCTCCTGAGGTGTGACCAAGCAGCAGTTTATACATGATTGATCTTAGATTATTTCAAGACTGCATCAGGGTGTTCAAGATCAAGTAGGGGATCGCCCTATTATTCTCTGCCCTGCTCCAACCACTTGTGGTGGATTGTGTTCAGTTCTGGGGCCACTGTTGAGGCAGGACTTTGGCAAGCTCGAACATGTATGGATAAGACCAGAATCACCATATGGGTATCACTCTCACATAGATATCTCATTGGATCCTCACGGCAGTCTTGTGAAGTAGAGGGCTAGAGACTATTAGCCCCGTTTTATAGGGGAACTTTATAAGTGACTTTCCCAAGGTCACACAGCTGGTAGGGGGCAGGGCAGGATATATATCCAGGTATTCTGAGCCCAAGGCAGTGTTCTTTCCATGTTAATGGAGCTACCTTTGTTGAAACAATCTACAAACGCTTTTGTTCTCCATTTCCTGCACATCTATACCGTTCAAAGGAAACATCTTCTTCAGGTCAAAGAGGGTTTTTATCCTGAATCTATTTCTGAAACTGCACTCTTGGTGGGAATCAAGGCGCTGGCTTCTAGATTTGGAGCCAGGAAGGCTCTCAAAGGTCATCTGATTCAATCCCTTTACAGCAAAGAAAACTGAGGCCATGCTGTGATCTTAGATTAATTCAACTAAGAAAAGCCACAGTCAGAGCTGGTTGAAACCCTGGGCCAGAATTTCCTCTCTTCCACCCTGGACAAGGGGGCCTCCTGCCTCACTTAAAAATCACCAACAAAGGAAGTGAAGACAGTTGGCATAATACTTACCTTCCAGGGTTGTTGTAAGGAGCAGGAGGCCAGGGCGAGAAGGCCCGTGTAACCACAAAGTGCTAAAGAAATGGTGGATGTGGGGTGAAAAAGGAGGAGGAAGAGGGTTACTACCGACATAGATTGGCTTACATGAAGGCTTGTGGACCCAGAAGAAAGGCACTCTGGATTTCAGGAAGCTATGGTCTTCTTGCCAGGTCTTTAAAGGTTGAAATAAAAGTACAGGCGTCTTCTCTCATGAGGACATTGAGATCCCCCTTCAGTTCATTCAAAACCAGAGGTTTGCATCTGTGCACTTGTGTGTGACTACTCCCTGCTTGTTATAGAGCTATGAGACAGGGCATCAAGACATCTGTCTCCTACAGAAGGGAAGTTGCGGCCAGAGTTAAGGAACAAATGGAACTTTACCAGAGAGCTGAGATCTTTAGAACTTTGGGGTCTTCAGAAGATTGGTTCAAATCCATTTGAGGTTGGCTCCCAATAAGGACTTTCATGAAAGGCTGATTGGTGGCCACACATAATGAAATTGTGGTCGTTTTCAACCAACCACCAAATCTTTATTGAGTGTCTATTCCATGGTAGGCATTGTGTGAAGCTACAAGAAAAGGAGAAAGAATAAGTAAGAGAAGGCCCAAGAACCCCAGAAGGCCAGAGGTAGATGGGTCACTTCGGCTCAACTGGTGGAGCCAATTAGCTCCACCCACATTTGGAGAAGAAGAATTTCCTCAACAACATCTCTGCCTAGTGGTTAGTGCTTCTGTATGAAGTTCTATAGGTTCCAGGAGCTCACTACTCTCAAGCCATACCATTCTGCTTTTAAACAGCTCTCCTGGAAAGTTTTATCTGACCTCATGCCTCAACCTGCCCCTTTGCAATTTCATCACAAAATTGCTCCTGGTTTTTCCCTTTGGAACCAAATAAGCCAGGATAAGCCTAGGCCCTCTTTCCCATGACAGTCTGTCAAATACTTGAAAACAGCTCTCATGGTCTCCCAGACTCCTCTCTTGTTCAGGCTAACTTGCCCATTTCCTTCCACTGATCCTCATATGGCATGGCCTTGGGCCCTTTCACCATGCTGGTAGTGCTCCTCTGAGCATTCCTGTTTGTCAATGTTCCTCCTCATATGTGGTATATGAATGTGAACATAATCATCTGGAAATGGTCTGAACAGTCAGAGGGGTGCTAGACACTCCCCTGACCTTATCTTTAACCCCTGAATGCTTCTCTGAAAACAGTCCAAGATCCCTTCCCTCAGGAGCCCAGCTTTGCACCAACTCCTGAGGTTCTAGTTGATGGAAGGAGACAAACACATAAATAGGAAACTAAACAATATGAGTTCATATCTAATAAATGTCAAGGAAGTGATAGAGGTATTAGTTTCAACAGGAGCTCAGTGTGGGCTGCAGTGACCACAAGAAATATTTCAGAGAAAGGGTAAACCTCACAGAGGAGATGAGATGCAAGCTGGGCCTGGAAGGATGGCATATCTTCCATTTCTGTAGGTCTTGAGTCTGTCATCTGAACCCAATAACCCTGTGAGTTTATGTGGGCTTTGGAACAAATGACTTCCAAGGTCCCTCCCAGCTCTGAATCTGTGGTCCTAGGTAGTTACTATGGCACTATCAACAAATGAGGCCGCTAAAGCTCCAAGGAGGTAAGTGGTTTCCCACAGTCACATAATTAGTAAGTGTTAGAGCCAGAATTCAAGATCCCTCCTGCCCCTAATCCACAGCTTTTCCTCCCACCACTTCTTTCTGGGAAAGGGGACAGGGAGGACATTTCAGGCATGGAGACAGGAATAAGCAAAAGCACACTCCCTTAAGATTATGATGTAACAGTTCCTAAAAATAGATACTGCACAATGTCTAGCCCGTTTAGCCTGATTTCCTCTGTCTAGGACAGCATTGTAAAAAGCTGTTCCATCCCTTTCATCATAAGAAGTCTGGTGTGGGGTTGTGTGTATGTGTGCATGCAAGTCAAAGGGCCAGAGGAATGGGGCTACAGACACCGGTTGTTGTGTGTGTACAGACACACACACATGCGCACACGCACACACACACACACACATGCCAAGAAGGCAATGTTAACCAGCCAACAAGTTCAGTCCATAAGATTAACTAGGACTTTCCTC
>CM053775.1:3309516-3358651 GCA_028658325.1 Potorous gilbertii
GTTACATCATCATGAAGCCCCGTTCACTGAGAGTGACTCCTCACAGAATGGGTGAGGGAGGAGTACAGAGTACGAGGCAGATTTGGCCTCCTCAGACTTGGCCAGTACTATGGCAACCCCCAGGCACATGTGGGGAGACTGGAAAAACACAGTGTAAAGCCTCAGTTCCCTCCAGAGAATGGAGATGAGGGCCCTCCTTTGCTGGGGTTTACCACTTCCTGCTCTGAGGAGAAAACAGAGAATTGTTGGGGGCCCAAGTCGCTAGACGGCAGTTGACCCACGTCAGAGGTAGTCAGCTCCCGTGCCTGAGGCTGGTCAGGCTGCTTGGCAGCAATGTGGCAATGCATGGGGAAGGCTCCTCATTCTTCTTACTGTACATAACACGAGGTCAGGAAAGCTGGGGACAAAGTAGAATAGATGCTTGCTGGCAGAATCCCAGCATCAGACGGAATTAGCTCCCACAGTGAGGCCAAAGAGACTTTGTAAAACCTTGTTTCCTGTTATTCCATCTTTGTCCTTCTGCAGCTTTTAGTTGTTTATTTTGAAAAAGCCATCAAGGTTTCAGTGGCTCCATGACCTCATCCATGTGGGCGCTCCCTCCAGCAATGCAGATAGCAGCCCAACAGTGACTTCTCATCCGGTGCCATTCTTTGTCCATCCCTGTTCTCCCATAGGCCTCATTACACAAACACTGGACACCTTCCTCTGGGTCTCTTAGAAGTCTATGGCTACCAGCCATGATCGCCTTGGCAGCTTTTCCCCCTCCTCCCTCCCCAGACTAGGCCCCCAACTTCTCTGATCTGATCTGCTGTATTTTAAGTCACTTCTTGAATGCAAGCCTGTCACCTAGTCAACAAATATGTCCTGAGCATGTGCTTTGTACCAGGCACTGTGCTGAGCACTATGGGTACAAAGAGAAGCAAAAGCAGGGCCCCTCCCTTTCTGGAGTTCTCATGGGGGAGACAGCATGCAAAAGACTGGTCAAGGAAAGAAATGGGCAGGGATTTGAGGAGAGTCTAAAAGGAAGTCTAGAGGTGGAAGGAGGGAGGGAGAACATTCTGGTGCAAAGAGTCCAGAGGGAAGATAGCAGAAGAGGAAGAGCAAGAATGCCAGGAGAGCTAGATCTTGGAGTATGTAGATGAAAAATGGAAATGGAGGAGGGGGCCAGGCAGAGGGCTTGGAAGACCAAGGATTTTATATTGGATCTTGGAAGAAATCAGGAGCCACTGGAGTTTATTGAATAGGGGATGACATGGTCAGATGTGATATGCAGGAAGATCACTGATAGGAGAGTGGAGGATGGACCAGAATGGTTAGGGTCTGGAGGCAGGACCAGAACAGTTAGGGCCTGGAGGCAGAAAGATGCCCCCAACAGCTACTGCAGTAGTCCAGCCATGAGGCCATAAGGGTATTAATGGGTGTAGTGCCTATTTGTGTGGGGAGACTAGGATGTATATGTTATGAAGGTAGAAACAACAAATCTTTGCAATATATTTGACATATGGAGCAAGTATTCACAGTCTTCCAATGTCCTCTTCTACAACAGCTTATTGTTTGGTTTTGTAGGCTGGTGTTACCCGCTGGCTGCCATGTCCCTCTGCTTGGCAAGGAGATTAAGTATTTACTAGCTAAGGAGGCAATTAGATGATTCAGTGGAGAGGACGCTGAGTTTAGAGTCAGGAAAACCTGAGTTCAAATCTGGCCTCAGACATTTAGAAGCTGTGTGATTCTGGGGCAAGTCACTTAACCTCTGTTGCCTTAATCCACCAGAGAAGAAAATGGCAAAATACTCCAGTATCTTTGCCAAGAAAACTCCATACAAGGTCACTGAACAACAAAGCTAAGATGGTTTCTGGGTTCTTCTGTCTCCATATCATGGCAATGCTTTTCTTGTTATTAGTATTGTTTTGTTGGTACTGTTTGTTTTTACACTATACTAATTTCTGAAACAATCCTTCCCTCCCCTCTAATCAGTTAGCTCTTTCTTGTAATCAAAATTAGAAAAGAAAAAGAAAAAAATATTCAGTAAAACCAACCTACACATCAACTTCATCTGACACATCCTTACTCCTCACTTCTAAAATGAGAGGGGAATTTTCTCAACTCTTTGTCTGGGGCCATATTTGGTCCATTACAGTGACACAGTTTTCAGTATCATTTTGGTGTTCTTTTAATTTCCACTGTTGTAGTCATTGTGTATATATTTTCCTGGTTCTACTTACTTCACTCTGCATCAGTTCATATAAGTTCTCCTAAGTTTCTCTGAATTCTTTATATTCATCTGCCTTACTTAAAGTTCCATTACATTCAGGTGCCATCATTTGTTTAGCTATTTTCCAATCTGCGGGTATTGACTGTACCTGAGTCTGCATTTCAGCATGTTCTTCCCCCCCCTCTTCAAACTGGCCTCTTGCTTTCAAACTTGTCCAGTAGGATCAGTCCATGCTGGTCTGGATTTTGTTCCTGGATCTGGTGGCTTGTGCTTTTCATATGGGGTGCTGTTTTTCAAGCTGTTCCCCTGCCAACCTATCAGACTCTGCGAAGCTTTCCTTGTATTTAACCTACTCAAAGTTGACCTTGTGTCTTTCCTTGTCCAACACCTTTCTATACCTCACTGTTTCCTTTTTAGAAATATAAAGACAAGGAAACACCACCAGGTGAAATCCAAGTGTTCTCCTCTGCTCAAACATAACTGGAGGGACTCAATGAAACACACAGTTCACAGGCCCCAACTGGAACAGACCAGGGCCCGCTGGGGAGATCCTGCCATGGGCAGCTCCTCCAATGCCACACCAAATGCCATGGTTCTGGTTATTCCTTAAGGACCTACTTGGCAGTTGGGCCTTATCACAAACTGAATGCCCACATCTCAAAGAGGTGCTGTGTCCTGTGTTGCCCTTCTCTGTACTGTGGGCTAAGGTCTAGGAACTTTGACAAAAGGGTATAGTAACTGGACAAAGTTCTAGACGATTCCAAAGATTCCTGCCTAAGTTCAAACCCTGCCTCGGATCTTTAGCAGCTCAATGACCATGGGCAAGTGACTTTACCTCTCTGGGACTCAGTTTCCTTATCTATAAAATGGGGATATTATATATGATACATCCCCCTGTACCCACACCATGGGATTATTGTAAGGTTGAGATGAGCACATGGAAAGCTAGTGTCGTAGAGACGTAAATGATTACTATCACGACAAAGTCCCATGATCATCATTCTGGTTTATGAGGGATTAAGCCTAGTGGCTAAGACAGTGATATCCAATTCTGTTCCTGTCACACTATTGGTTTAGCCATGGCTGGGCAGGCTGGGCAAACCTCTGGGAAACTAGGGAGCCAGGAAGGGCTACCTGAAAAGGTCTAACAGTTCATCCAAGGATTGGGTATAGTTTGTAGGAAGTCTACAGCTGTGGTAAAGCTGGAGCTTAAGTCAGCAGAACTCCCTAAAGGCTGATTAGGAAAATCAGGAGGGAGCTGAGGATAGTGCCCAGGAACCCCTCCCAGAAGGACTTTAGTGAGGCAGAAAAGCTAAGTGTTGAGCAAAGAATGAGGGGGAAGGTTGATGTCAATGTGGGGAATCAGGAAAGATTTCAACAAGCAAAACATGGGAGAGAAGTATAAGGTAGAGTGTGAACAAAGACAGAAAATAGGCTGTGTTTGAAGGAATTCAACTTGGCTGGAGTGCAGACTGGGTAGTATGTGGCCATGAGATAAGACTAGAAAGGTTGGGTAGCCCAAAATGGCGGATGGCACTTTAAATTTTTCTTGGCAAGCAATAGGGAGCCACCGAGGAGTGATAGAACAAGCCAAGTCAAGTCAACGAGCATTTATTAAGCTCTCACTGTATACCAGGTACTATGCCAAGCATTGGGCACCCAAAGAGAGGCAAAAACAGTCTCTGCCCTTAAGGAGCTTACAATCTAAAAGGAAGACAACAGACAATTGTGTATGAGCACACTATAGAGAAAATCAACAAGACATAATCTCAGGGGAAGATAGAGGACCTGGAAATGCTTCTTGCAGATGGTGGAATTTTAGTTGAGATTCGAAGGAAGTCAAGAGGTAGTCATAAGGAGGGCATGGGGCACAGTAAGTGAAAAGTCAGAGATGGGAGATGGGCCAGGGGCCCAAGTCACTGGATCAAAGAGGGTGTCAGGAAGCAAGGTGTAAGAAGACTGTGAAGGCAGGAGTGGGCAAGGCATTCAGGGCTTTGAATGACAAACATGGCATTTTGTATTTGCCCCTGGAGATGGCAGGGAGACACTGGAGTTCACTGAATGGTGTGTGTGTGTGTGTGTGTGTGTGTGTGTGTGAGAGAGAGAGAGAGAGACAGACAGACAGAGAGACAGAGAGAGACAGAGAGAGAGACAGAGACAGAGATAGAAAGAGAGAGAGAGAGAGAGACAGAGAGACAGAGAGACAGAGAGAGACTGTCAGTCCTGAGCTTTAGGAAGATCAGTTTGACAGCTGGAAGGAGGATGGACTCGATGGGGGCAGATTTGTAGCAAGCAGACCATCCATCAGGGCAGCAGGGGACTAGCCTGTGACAGGACAGTGCCAATGCCAGGAGAAAGGAGTGCAGATGAGAGATGACAGGAAGGTAGAGTCAACAGCCCTTGGTGACAGATAAGATACAGAGCGTGAGTGAGAGTGCAGTTGCAGATAACATAGTGGCAGGCAGCCGGGTGCCTGCAAGGGTGGTAGTATCCTTGACAGTAATAGGAAGGCTAACAAGAGGCATGGGAAATAGTGAGTTCCACTTGGGATGTGTTTAGTTGCAAATGTCCATGGGACATCCAGTTGGAGATGTCCACCAGGTAGCTAGACATGCAGGGCCAGAGGCCAAGAGAGAGAATCTACAGATTCATAGGCCTGGTAGGAGAATGGAAGCTAGGGCAGAACTGGCAGGGATGATGGCCAAATTCTTAGCAACTGATGAGATTGTCAAACAGGACAGTATGGGGGAAAAGAAGATGCCCAGAACAGGAAGGCCTTCCTGCCTGCTGCTGCACTGGCTGCATGCTCATAGGCAATCACTTCACCTCATTAGCCATGGGTCAGATCCTCTTCAGGCCAAGGGGGGCGGTAGGCAGGATCAATCTACATTTACATTAAGAGATGGGGCAAATTCCAACTGAGGTGATTCTAGTCTGATATGGGCAGCCAAAACTCAGGATGGCCTCCTTGATGCTGAGTGAAACCAGTGGAGGGGGAAAGCAGTTTTCATCTGCTGGTCCACAGACTGGTTTTACAACTGGTCATCCACCGGGCCCTGCTGCAAGGAGGATGCCAGTACCTTGGAGAATGGAAGTTTCATCTGCACTGTGTGGCACAGCATGAAGTGGAAGGGATTGGTGGACCCTGCTACAGCAGTGGCACTGAGGGCTTTGGTGACTCAGCTGGGTTCACTTCTGAAAGCCATAACGTAGGAATAATCCTGAGAAAGTGGAGAGAGGCCAAGAAGGGGAAAGATCATCGGCAGGTCCATGAAGATCTGTTGGAGAATCTGGGAGATGTTTAGTCTGCAGAAGGGAAGGCTAGGGGCAGTGTGGACAGCAAGAGTCGAGGGGATTTTAAGTATAATATTTATATGAGTAATGAAAAGGTCAAGAAAGCGGGATTGGCAAGTGTTCTCCTTGGCCCTGAGGGCAGAACCGGGAACAGGGGCTGGGAGGTGCCCAGCTGGGGAGTTGCCCTACAGCAGAATGGGCTACTGGGAGGTAGCAAAGGCTGAATGCCCTATTGGCAGTAACGTGGCTCAGGGAATTCCTAATTACACTGGAGTTGGACCACGTGTCCATGCCCTTTTGTCAGTCTGCATGGGTGGAATGGCACGAAGACAGCGATCATAGGAAGTTTGCCTTGACAAGAAAGAGGGGACCCTTCTCTGAGTTTTCAGATGTGGGAGAGGATAAATATAGAAAGATCCTGAGAAGACAAGGGAGACTGTTGGGCAGTGTTCACCCTATGTGCAGAGGCTTCTCAGCTCCCATTTCCTAGACTCTAGCAGGCTTCCATAGAGAGGGAGAGGTTGGGAATTGTTTTGGAGAGTCAGGGGAGGCACCTGTCAAAGTAATCGGAGAGTGGCTGAGCAGTAGCTGGGGGAACTGAGGAGTTTCAAAGCTAAAACTGGTGGCCGCCCCGCAGGTAGGGCCAGTGACTCACTTCCTTTCCCTCTGCCGATTCTCTCCTATTACAAAGAATGACTCGTTGGCACAGAGTTGTTTGGATGTCATCTCCCCATATAACTGGAAACTCCTTGAGGGCAGGGACTGTCCTTTGTCATTCTTTGTATCCCAAGGCTTAGTACAGTGCTTGATACGTATGCACTTAATAAATGCTTACTGACTGACTTCCACCAAACTATCCTTAATAGAAAAGGACTGGGGGATGCTGGGGGAGAAATAGAGTAGTACTGATTATCTAGAGTTAGGGACATTTAAAAATCAGGATTTTTTTAAAAGGGACCATAATCTACTTCTCAGGAAGTTAAAAAAAAAATCGCCAACCACTGAGCCTTTGAAAAAACGAAAATAAATCACTGGGGCCAGGGGGACCTCCTGTTCAGGGGCAGCCTGGGAGGGGGAAAGGGCTGCTGGACCTGGGTCCCTACCTGTGTGACCTTGGGCAAGGCACTGACTTACTCTAGGCTCTGGTAGCTGCCTAGCAGAAAAGGAAGGGGGGGAGTTGGCTAGAGCTCCTCCTGGATCCTTCCTAGATTTGAGGTTCTGAGACCCTACTGGTGGGAGGAGAGCAGAAAAGGATGCAAGCCAAACATATCAACAGGTTTCCTGATTGGCTAGGAGGGAGCTTGGCCTTGGGGAGTGAACCAATGAGCTGTGCCCTGGGGGCTGGGTGTTGAAGGCAAGATGGGTCTGCCTGCCTGGGGCCGCCATGGAGGTTCAGGGCCGGCCTGAGCAAGGGAGTCATTATTTGGCCAAAGTGATGCTGGCAAACCTTTAATTTGGCACAGCTTCAGCCAGGTTCCCTGCTAGAGTGGCCCAGGCCTGGCCGAGGGCCTTCAGGGAGCCCCCACATGGTGCAGAAGCTGTGGTCCTATGACAGCTGATAGCTCTTGATTGGTGCTGGAGGAGAGCGGGGAGGGTGGTAGAGCACAATGGAACATGAGCTGCTCTCTCCAGGGTTTGGGGTTTTTTCCTCTTTCTGCCCAGAAAAGAAAGACCTACAGGAAGCTGCTGTGTCTTCTTAACCACAGCAAGAGCTGTGCCCAGGTAGCCAGCAGTGCCCTAAGGGAGATGACCTGGCCAATGGTAGAGATTAGCTCAGGGCCTAGGTTCCCTGACCTCTAGTCAAACACACTTACTGACTCCTCCCTCTCTCCCTGGGCTTGGATACCCCCAAACTGGTTTGGGGGTATGGGGGCATGGGGGAGGGGGTGGCTTATAAAAGTCACATGGCCTAAAAGATCCTACTGGGAGAGATGGGGTATCAATATGGCATCGGTTCCCTTTTGGCTCTGGGGAGTGCACTGCATTTCTGGGGCCCTGTTTGTCATAAGGAGCTGAATTTTGGACACACTCTTCACTTTGGGCTGGCAGTGGGGAGATAGACTGCAGCTGCACATAGGGAAGTGGGTCTTTGGGCAGATTGGGCACTAAAGTCCTGGACTAGAGCCCCAAGGTTTCTGGGGCAGAGGGGTTGTGAAGAGAAGGTATCAGGGCTCTTTCTTCATGAACACATTTATTTCATTTCATATATAGTTCATATATTGGCATGATAACTTGTATACAATATTCACCACTATTACACAATATTTACACCAGTGCCAGAAGGTCATAGATGGATAAGAGTCAGAAAAGCATCTGTAAGGCTGATTTTAGGAAAGGGCCATTGACCGCCAGTTCTCAGCTCAGGGACATCGAGTCTACTCCCATGTATCCATGTCCAGATCAGCCAAGCTGACTGTGGCTTATCTATGCACAAGGCAAAAGTTCTTTATTACCTGCCATCAGCATGGGTTGTTGATGGTATCGATGGCTGTGATCTCTCTCCCAGGAGGGAGGTAGGCAGCTGCCTACCCCTCCTCTCTAACCTCTTCTCCCCAGTTCAAGAGTTCCAAGTATCCCCTTCCCAGCACAACTCCTTCCTTGCTCTCCCATCATAGAGTCTCTTAGCCAGTCTTAGGCCATGGGCGAGGGGAAAAAGTGAGGATGGGGATAGGGATGGAGATGGAGAGGGTTTCTTATGCTCACCTGCCCCAATTTTTAGACAGGCTGTGACCCAGAGCAATACCAAGGCTTGGAAACATCCTGCTTTCTAAGCTGCAGTGAGACCCAGTAGCACCTTATTTTACTGAGTCCTTCTTGGTTGCTGTCAGGTTCTGTCAGGGTGCTGTTCCTGGGTTCTTGATGGCTCTGGAAACTTCTACCAACCTTCAAACCCAGGCTCTATCCCTGACTGGATGCTTACTGTCAAAAGGCCAGCCAGGCTAAGATCAAGAGACACTGAGAACCAGGTCAGCTACGGGGGAAGGAACTTTCTAGCCATGGAAGTTCTGGAAGCCCAACTGCTAAGTCCTATTGGAAGGAAGACTTATGTTGATGGACCTGTAGACCTTTACAGAACTGAGATAATAAGACCAGACAGTTTGGGCTCACAACTGGCAGATTGTTGCTCACACAGAATTTCTACAAAGCTACAAGCAAATCTTCCCTCTTCTGGCAACAAGCAAATTAGCATTCCAGTGCTCTACAAGACAGATGTTCAGAGTGGTCAAGCAGATCTATAGGCCAAACATCACTTAGTGTGCAATTGGGAAGGCGACCAGATAGGAAGACTGCAAAGCTGGTGGTCCAGTCATTGGTCTAGTTGAGGCTGGCAGTGTGGTGTGTGGTACGGAGGGCAGGGAGGATCTGACTCCAAATCCTGCCTCCAGCACATATTAACTGTGAGACCCTGGACAAGTCACAAGCTTTCAGTGCCCCAGGCAACTCTCAAAGACTTGATGATGCAGTGAATTGTGGATCTGTGGATAGGAGGGAATTCTAGATCTGGGAATCTCAAGCATTGATGAAATCCTAGTTCCAGACTTCTGCTGCCTCCTCCTCCCACAAAAAAAGGGGAGCAACACAGATGGAAAATGTGGCCAGGGTCCCTTAGTCTCTTGGCAGGAGGGTGCTTTTTCATCCAGACCAACCAGACTGGCTCCAGCAACACAGACATGGCCTTAAAGCGACTGGATAAAAGGATGCAGCTAGCATGCTATGGACACTGCAGCATTACTGGATAACATAATTGGGCAATGGGTGCTGGGGACGATTACATGGGCAGTTCCCAGTCAGTGGCCTCATGCATTCCCTGGAAAAGCCCCTTGCTCTGGCCCTGAGGAAGGCCACGAAGAAAGAAAACATGTGTGGGGGCGTATATTCAGGCAGGCACATCTACAGCAATCCATCTTGAGGACTTCTACTGGGTGACCAAGGGCTGCGTTTCACATTTCTGAAGGAGGAAAATGAGAGCATGGGTTCAACCTCTGAAATCCTGAATCAGTTGACTCACCTTGGGTGCCATGTCACAGGTGGAGCTTCTGCGGAGGGCAAAGGTAAGGCAACCCTTCAAGAATATCCATGGACTGGAGATCATCCTTACTCATCCCTGGCAGGGTTGGTGTTCGTGAGGTGGGAAAAGGCCTGAACCTGGATACCCCTAAGATGCTGAGGATTTGGGTTCCAACCCCTCTCCTGCCCCCAAGGAATGATCCTTAAGGAATGTGTAGTCTCAGAACCAAGTTCTATTTAAGAGGAGGAAAGACTCTGACTACTGGTTGCCAGTTCTTTCCCTCCAGCTGAGAGAACTGGGAAGGCCCAAGACCCACCATGAGGTGCATCATACAGGAAGCCTCCAGCCCTAGCCGCTGGGTCCCTGGGCCTTCGCAGTTCTTCTTTGGGCTCTGACCTCTTGGCCATAGGCCTTGGGCCTTTATTCTGCTTTGCATCTGAGTTTCCTGAACAGAGGAGTGACATAGTTAGGCCCGCACTTTAGGGAAATTCCTTTGGTGGCTATATAGAAAACGGATTAGAGCAGGGAGAGGCCAGTAAGGAATTTGTGGCAGTGGTTCAGGTCCAAGTGGTATGAGGGGGAGATGTGGATACAGGACTGGTAGACAAATGAATTTGGTTCAAGACTCTGCATTTCTACCCAGATCCTCTTTCTAAGTCATTGGCAAACCAGCTAAGGGCTGGAGCTGTCCCATGTTCAAGCTGGCATTTTTCTCAAATTGCAAGGCTAACGTTGGCGAACGGGCTTACCGTCTAGCTCTTTGTCGAGCTCAGCAATGTAATCCTCCAGGTCCTTTGTGTCTCCAAGCTTAGCTGCCCAAATGAGAACAGTCACTCTGAGCCCTGGCTCCCAGATCATGGTTCAGGCTCAAAGTACAAGGTCTTGGGGATTTCTGCCTTAGGACTATAACTTGTAGGAGAGAAGGTATCTCAGGAGCTCAAGAGAGACCTTTGCTTCTCCCCTCCTCAATGTCTACCAAGTTGGAGCTATGTCCAAAGCCCCAGGGGTCCCTTAGTGCCTGCTCAGGGCCTCCCTGGCCAGGACCAGACTGACCCACCCCCGAACTGCCTCTCTTTTGCTCCAGGGAGTAGCTTCCTCTCTGCCCCACTGCTGGCCCCCTTCAGTTCTACGGGGCCTCCCGTGAGGGGCACCCAGCATGTCTGCACTTAGTGCTTGAGGTGAAGGAACACATCAGCTCTGCACAAAGGTTTGCTGCTTGTCTGACAGTGCCCCTCCTGAGGCCCCCACCTTTAGGAACTGATCTTCAGGGACTTCCAGGCCCCTTCTCCAGAAGCCCACTGTCCTACTTTCCTCCTAAATCGATTACTTTAAACACACTCCCCCCACCCCACTACCTGCCATCTGACAACGTTTTGTGATTCTCTTACCTTTGGAGGTGGAAGAAGTCTCCAGCATGAGAATATTCTCCTCGCTGGTGTTTAAGCTGCTCCCTGGAGATAGGCTGGTACCTGCAGGGAGAGTCTGGTCAGTTGGTGACCCTATGGCAGGCTGGGGACAGGGAGGGATGGGCAGCTCCCAAAGCAATAGCATGCCTGTCATGGGTGGGCCACCCCTTTCAAGGGGTAGGTGCTGAGTCAGGAGCGCTATTGAGCTATGTCAAAGGGTATAGATCTATGGTGATTTGTAGTCAATCCGAGGGCTATGGAGGTGGCAGGGGCAGGGCCAGGCCATGGCCACCAGAAAGGTCCAGGACTTACTCTCAGCTTCGTCGATCCCGCTGTCATAGACACCAAAGCCAAGGCCAGTCTTCTGCTTGAGCTCCTCCAGATGTTCCTCATACTGACAGCTGCTGCCATTATCAAAATCTTGGATCACTTCATCTAGCTCTCTGAGGAGGCAGTGTAGCTCATCATCTCCAAGCCCTAAGACAACAAAGGGACCCAGGACAGCCAATTAGCCCGCAAGCCTGCATTCTTTGAGCCCTATGGCTCCCTATGTTTCTCCTTTCCAAACCTCAGACTCTATTTGGGGCCTGCATGGGAATCCATGAAGCATTGCTGAGTGCCTGTTGGGTAACAGGTACTGGGGGGAGGGGGAAATGGGGATTGAAGCAGTCCCTGCCCTGAAGGAGCCTACATTCTAGACTGAGCTAGATGACTGGCACCTGGAGTCAGGAAGACAAGAATTCAGATACTTAACAGCTGTGTGACCCTTGTGACCCCCCCCCCCCCATGGCCCTCAGCCTCAGAAATGGGGATAGTAGCTCCTCCCTCTCAGGGTTGCTGTGAGGATTGGCTAGGAGCCCATCTCTAGAACATCTCTAGAACCTTTCCAAAACTTAGAGCACCACATGAATGCGAGCTTCTGGTTTTATTATTTTGGGGGTAGGGGTCAATCACTAACAGCTGGGAGGGGGTGCCCAGAGCAGGTCAAGTTTTCCAGAAAAGACAGAACCTGAGCTAGGCCTTTGCTACAGGAAAAAGTCTTCATGGAAACACCAGTATTTGGAGCGAGAGGGAGGTTCTGCTTTTTTTCACTGTCTGCAGCAATGGAGGCAGAGAAGGCAGCAGGGCAAAATGTCCAGAAACATTAAATGAGCTGTTGGGGCTGTTAGTGCAAGATTCCCATCCAGTACTACCGTGAGAACAGAATCAGCTCCGTCTGGATGTCCCCACTCCAAACAAACCCAAAGACAGGCTGGTCAGGTAATGAGAGCAAGGGCTAATGGATGGTGGCCCATGGTAGCCACTGGAGGGGGCAGTCATGGTGGTCCTGGCCACCATGGCAAGAGGCTATGACTCCTTCCTCCCGGCTCCAACCCCAGGCACATTGAGGATGAACAGCAGGTCTGAGTGCATCACTGGAGGAACTTGCACATTAATGAGATTAAGGATCCACTGGCCCACAGGGGCAGATTGTATTAAAAAATGAACATTGACCAGAAGTATAGCCAACTTAATTTGCTAATAATCATTTCCATTTAATTTCAGTCTAGAAGAGATCAGTGATTTTTGAGCTCCTGTCTCTGCCCTCCCCAGTGAAGCTTTATTAGCCACATCCTCCTGCTCATGGCCTTGTGTGTGATCATACTTCACTATGTTCAATTTTTCTGCATCCACTTGTTTTTGGGGGGAGCAGACTTCACACCTGTACTTTTTAAATGCACTAGGGGATGCCTTTAGATCTGGAGGGGGGGTGTTATAACCCGGGCTCTGTAAATTTGTGTTTTTAATAATTGCAATAACTATTTCAGTAGACTTGGCTTCCTTAGTAATTCTCCGTACTGTTTTTAATGCATCTCCCAACCTGATTGTGAGCTGGGGTCTACTGGTTTCTTCGCCAGGCTGCCGGAGGGGTCCAGGGCAGAAACAAGGTGAAAAAGCCCTGCTCGTGATCTGTGGCCCAGTGGTTCCTTCTGGAATCCCTCTGACCAGAGGTGATCCCTCCTTTTACCGCGCTCTTGGGTGAACTAGCTCCTCTGTCCACAAAAGGGGCATGGAAGCAATGGGAGCCCTATCTTGGGGTAATAAAGCAAAAGAGGGAAGGCCCTCCTCAGCCCTTCTCTCTGGATGGCCTCCTGTTGTCAGCCTTTTGTGTGTTCACTTCCTTTGTGGCTTTTTAAAGTGTGGCACATTGAAGAGAGGTGAGCATGGTCAGTGGGCCCTGCAGGAAGGTCTCCCAAGCTCAAGGAAGCCCTCCCTTCACACCTACCTGTTTATCAGGGCCCCTGGGATATCTGCTTTGGCTATGCTGAATTCACTCCTAGTGCTGGTTTAGAACTCTTCGTGTCCCACCCCTACCACCCCAGAGGAGGACCTCAAGTGTCTGGGCCTACAGCCCTAGGCTCTCCTCTCCCTCTAGGCTCTCCCCTTTACCAGCTGGTTAAGTTTAAAAGTTCCAGAACTCAAGGGAATTTAGCATACTTAGTTCTAGAACTGGAAAGGGTGATAGAGGAGACCCAAAGAGATAAGTGACTTATCCACAGTCTCAAAACTAGTAAGCAGCAGAGCAGAATTTGATGCCCAGATTTCAGGTCCTACAGTCTTCTGACTTCATCAGGCTACAGTTCAATATCTGCCGTCCCCACCCCCAGGCTTATGAATAGGGAATGTCCTCATGAATACTCCTTCACCATCACTAAGGTAAACCCTTTGCGGTGGGGTGGGGGTGCCCAGCTGCCCTGCGAGATCAGGGAGTAGGAGGGGGAGAGACCAGTAGATTTCTCCACTCTGGTTTTTCCCCAGAATTCACCCATTAAGACCCACTAAGATTTCAGAAATGGTTATTTGAAAAGACCTGAACAGAAGAGGGAAATGTGGGTTAGGGTTAGGGTTAGGAGATCTGGGAGTGCCTTCCCACACTGTCTGCCCTTGGCAAGGCTGGCCAAGGAGGGGCAGAGGCAGGGGCCACATTTACCCCTAAACCCTCCCCAAGCTACTGCTGAGGGCTCCACCTACTCCCACCTCATTCATATTGGCCAGAGGTCTCCCTCAAAAGAGCACTGTGCCTTTAGCAAGGCACACAGCAGGCAGCTATCCTCTTGCCTCTAGATGAAGGCTCTTTAGACTGAGCAATCCCCTCTGGCCTGGCTCCTCTGAGGATTCTGGGTAATGAGTATGTGGGGGGCAGAAGCAGGAGAATTAACAAAGTCATCACTGCAGAGCTGGAAAGGTCTAGAAGGCTTGTCTGATGGACAGAGAGAAGGGACTGGCCCAAGGTCACACAGGTACTTCATGGCAGAGCTAGGATTTCCTCTGGTCTCCTGACTCAGTCAATAAAGAAAGCTCTCCTGAGTCAGGTGCTTGGCCATCCCCACTCCCCAGCCCTAACACCACCACTGAGGCCAGACTTCAAAGGGAAAATGAGTCACTAAAGGGCAGCTTAATAAATATGTATGGAAGAAAGGGAACAAGCATTTAGTAAGCACCTGCTGCATGCCAGGCACATGCTAAATATCTCATTTGATCTTCACAACAACCCTGGGAGGTAGGTGCCCTACAGTTGAGGAAACAGAGGTAGACAAAAGTGACTTGCACAATGTTACACAGTTCATAGGTTTCTGAGGGTGGATTTGAACTCAGGTTTTCCTTACTCCTAGGGCAGCTAGGAGGATAGAGCACAGGGCCTGAAATCCAGAGACTCATCTTCCTGAGTTTAAATCTGACCTCAGATACTTACTAGCTGTGTGACCCTGGGCACGTCACTTTATCCTGTTTGCCTCAGTTTACTCATCTGTAAAATGGGCTAGAGAAAGAAATGGCAAACCACTCCAGTGTCTTTGCCTGGGGTCACAAAGAGTCGGACACAGCTGAACAACACATTTCCTTACTCCAGCTTCAGCAACCTGGTCACTGTGCTTGCAGGTGCCTTGTAGGCCAGCAGCTATTAGCTGGAGGGGACTTCAGAGGCCATCCGGTCCAGCCCTGTCATCTGTACAGAAGTGGAAACTGAGGCTGAGAGAGGTTAGGTGGCTTGTCCAGGGTCCTTTAGTCTGAAGTGGGATTCCAATGAAGGATTCCCTGACTCCCAAGTCTAGGGCTCTATCTACTAGGCTGCACAGCCTTCGCAATTCTTGTATATGACCCTCTGGCCTCCCCTCTCTTGAAATCCCAACTCACAGAGTCACCTGCTAGTCTTGGAGGTACCTTCTTCCCTCCTTTGATCCAACTATTGACCTCCCTGGCTTCCTTTAAGTCCCAACTCAGATTTCACCTTCTACTCGAAGCCTTCCCTGACCTTTGCTCATAAATCCAGCTCCTTCCCTCTTGTGGATCTCATGCTTATCTCCTATTTAGCCTGTATCTGGCTGCTTGTTATCTCCCCCACTAGACTGTGGGCTCCTAGAGCCCTTCGCTTCTTTATGTTAAGCCCACAGTAGGTACTTAATCGTGTTTATTGACAGTCTGATCGCTCCCCTAAACCCCAGCCCTCACCTCCAATGGTTGGGGCAGCATCTCTCCAACTTGGATGCTCCCTCAGCATCTCAACCTCAACTTGCTTCCAAATGAATCTATCACCACTCACTGATTCCCCCTGTTCTGGCTCTAGCTCCAGCTCAGAGGAACCCCCATTTCCCAGGCACTAAGCTGGCAAGTCAACTTTGATTTGTCTACCTTAGCCTGGAAGTTATGAAATCTTGTTCTCTTTTCCTTCCTCATGTCTCTTGCATGATCCCATGATGGCCTGGGCTAGTCCAGTGTACCATGGGCTCAGTAAGGTCCCAGCCTCCCTGGAACCCAGCCTAGCTCATCCTGCTCGAAACCATCCCACCCCCACAACTCAGAACCATCCCACCTCCAGTGCCTTATTCCAGATGAACCTTTCTTCCAAACCACTTTTATCACAGCAGTCTATGCTTTCAGAAACCCTTTACTGGTTTGTATTCCTTTTGGTGGGCACCTATTCCCAAGTCCTCAGTCTGCCCTGCCTGATATGGCCCCACCCTACATGTGGACAACCTTATCTCCCACCCATCCTTCACAGACAGTTTCCATTCTGGTAAGGCTGGCCCCCTCCCTGCCCATCCCACATTCCTTGGGGCCTTGGTTCCAACTTATGGTCCCTCTCCCTCTTCCCCTTTCTCAGTATCTTCCTACCTTCCCTTCAAGGTCCAGCTCAGGTGCTTCCCTCGGCCCTGTCTTGCCCTCCTAGAGGACTTGGCATCTGGGTCCCAGCTCCAGGTCTTCCCTCACTCTTTGCCTCCACTACTGGACTTTAGACCCTTTTGAGTGCCTTGCCTTCTTGATAGCTTCCAATGCCTAACTGGATTCACAGGGATCATAGATACAAAATTGGAAGGGACCTCAGGGGCTGTCTAGTCCATTTTAGAGATGAGGAAACTGAGGTGGGGATGGGAAAGCTGTGCTCTTCTCCCACCCCCACCCTATCAGAGTTGTTCAGTGAGAACCTGATCTGCCCCTTTCCTAGTGCCTGATAGCCACTCACAGAGTGGAAAGACAGAGGAGATCTAAGGCCCTAAAGCTTTGAAAAAACATGAAAATGGACCCCGATGAAGTGGGGGAATGTAGTGATGGGTCTATGAAGTGGCATGAGATCCCACAGCCAGGATCCCAGATCTGCCTCTTTCCTCTCTGGGCCTCATTTTCCCCTCTATAAAGCAAGAAGACTATATCAGATGGCCCCTATGGGTCTTTCCACCTCCAGTGCTAGGAGCCTCTTGCTAGGTCACTCAAGTTTTTCCTGTCCTAATACTCCATGAAATAAGTCTCAGAGCTTGGCTCAGGGGAAAACAAGCATTTATGGAGCACCAACTATGTGCCAAGTATTATCTCAATTGAATTCCTGGGAGGCAGGCGCTATTATTATTCCCATTTTACAGATGGAGAAACTGAGGCAGACAGTGGGTCACACAAGCTAGTAAGTGTCTGAAAGTGGATTCGAACTTAGGTCTCTCCTGACTCTGGAGCACTATCTGGAGTCCAGCACTATCCACTGAGTTACCCAGCTGCCTCCAGGCACAAAAGAACAAATTCAAACCTGTCCTCCAATATACTGAAACAAATCAAGAAGCTGAGTTGAAAAATCTAGTCAGAAGACACAAAGGTAGACTTTGTGGGTCTGGAAGGTTCCGTACGGCTTCTGTTTCATTTTTAACTACAGGGAAAGCACACCTCTTGACACTATTTTGAAAACTGAGACTAGGAAGAGAATGTGGGGCTCCTTCCTAGGGAGGTGGAATGCAGCCTGGTGGATGGCCTTCTATACCTGGGCATGCTGGGAAGGAGAGTCAGCAGGGCCCATGGACTTGAGTGCCCGGGTCCCTCTGGGATCCCTATTGGCCAGTTCGCCACAGAGAGACCTCCCTGAGAAGTAGGTCCCTCTCCCACTGCAGATTTCTCCCCATCCTGCAACTCTGTGAATTGTCTGAGGTAGGTAGAGGTTAAGTGACTTTCCCAGGGCTTCCCAACTCTGAGACTGCTTTCTCCTCACTGCCCTAGGCTCAGACATTTATTAGCTATATAATAATAGATGAGTCTCTTTGGCTGTCTGAGTCTGTTTCCTCATCTGTAAAATGAGCAGAATGACATCTGTACTACCAGTCTCACAGGATGGCTGCAGTGGGCATCGAGGCTGAGTTCTTACAAACCTCCTCCTCTCTATGGAGGGCCCTACTGTTCTTCCATCCCCGGGGTTCAGAATCCCAAAGTCATCCCCCACTCCCCTTGCTCTCCATCCTGCTCCCCAGCCCAGTCAGTAGCAAAGTCTTGGCAAGGTAGACCCCAGTGCGTCCCTTGCCATCCGTTCCCTTCTCCCTCCTCTAACCACTGGGTGGCTGCTCCAGGCCAGGCCCTCAGGTCCTCTGGCCTGGACTCCTTCCCTCATCTCCTCTGCTCTAAAATGGGCGACTTGCACTCCGTGATCTGTAAAGATCCTTCCAACTCAAACATTCGATGTTGCTGCGATGCCACCAAATGCGCTGGGGAAACAGAACGTTCCTCCCCGCTTTCTTCTCTTTCCACTCCTAGGCTCCCACGTACCCCTAAAGACTCCGTTTAAGCGGGCTCCTGAAAGTGGGGTAGCCCTTTCTTAGATGCCTTTGTCAGGAGGACACTTGGCTGAAGGTGGGGGGTTGGTTTTGGGGGACAGCCCCTCCCAGCCTGGGCTGTAGTGGGAGCCCGGGCAGAAGGACCGGGGGGCCGGGTAGCCCCCTTCCAAATGCCAGCCGCTCCCCCCAAGGGCGCTGCGGCCGGCCGGCCAGGGAAGCTGCCCCCCCCGGGGGCCTCACTAACCTCTGGGGTCCGCGCCTTGCGAAGCCATGGGGACGGATGGAGGTGCGGCCGACACTGTCTGCTGGATGCGCGCTCGCTTGGCCGCCTTCGGAGTGGACCGCTGCGGCCGCGGAGACGGCGCCGCAAATTAAAGCCCGAGGCCACGCCCCTGCCTTCCACCAGCCAATCACGCGGCGACTCCGAGAAGGCCCTCCTGCCGTTCGCGCCCTAACTAACCCCCACCTTGGGAAGGTGTCCCCCCCCACACCCTTCCCCCACGACTGGGAAGGGATCAACCTCCTCATTTGACAGGAAGAGGAAACTGAGCCCCAGGGACCTGAGGAGATGGAGGGGGCAACCAGGTTGAAGGTAGCAGAGCTGAGAAACAGAAAAAGGAAGGTTTTCAAGATACAATATTGCTGTGGGCCAGGCGGGGCAGCCGGGCTCCGGACTGTGAGGTCGGTTTAATTGCCCCCTATACCACACTTACCACAAAAACCAACCGAGGAGGGCCTTTGTGTTTGGAATCTCATCTCCTGAGCCAAGGGTTGGGCTGCTACCACTACCGGGCACTGCAATGCTGGCCAGGCCGCTTGGACCAGCCTGGCAGGGCTAGTCTTCTAGATGTCTGCGTCCACATTTTGGCCATCCTTTCCCACCTTCCCCTAAATTCGCAGCCCTCCTGATGCTGGCAAGGTCTTCCATTTCACAGGCCCACTAAGTCCTGGCCTCCCCCTCCCAAAACAAGGCCAATGGGGGAAGTGAATGGAGATTGTGTGTGTGTGTGTAGCCCTAACCCTTTCAAATCTTCCTCACTCTGTAAAAATGGGATGGCGATGCCTGCCTCATGAGAATATAGTGAGCAAAGGCCTTTGAGAAGGACGCCCTCTAGCTCTGAGTTCTTAAACCTTTGGTTCTCAACTGTGACAAATTCCAACCCTTGGTCACCAAGGGCTCAAGAGGTGCTGGACAGCTCCATTCAGACACAGGTCCTGAGCATTAATGAACAGTAGCTATAACTCACACTCCTGAGTTTGAATTTAGCAGAGACTTCGTGTCCCTGAATGGGTCCCTTGTGCTCTCTGAGCCTCCAAGGCATCTTCTGTAAAATGGTTACAATAATCCTTGTGCTACTTCCATCAGCTCCACCTGATAGGGGCCTGGTCCCTAGGAAAGGCCTTCCGTGACCTTGCAGAGCTCTTGAGGCAGGACCCAGTCCTGCCACTTATCCCTTCTCAGGCCTTTTCCTGGCCCTCATTGTAAGAGGAGCATGTGGCCTCTGGAGCCATAGCCTGGGGCTCCAGGGGGTCTGGGAACTTAGATGGAAAGAAATCACATTTTTATTTTCCCTGCCCTCTAACGCAACATGAGCCTTTCCCTCCCCTATGAACATAAGCCACAGAAATGTAGTAGGAAAGGGTGTTCATCCACATGCTTCTTCACTGGGCTGTCTGAGGGGGTCTGTGCCACACTAACAAAAAGATGCCTGCTTTAGAGACTCACTGACCTCCTTCGATGGCCTGAACTGAACACCCATCTCACAACAATGGGAATTTCCCCCAAAATAACTTTGGGGAAAGTAAAAGGGGCCAATACAGAAGCCTAGAAATGATAGTACCAGGTCATGAACTGAACTCTCCCAGAACTCATTGCTCTTCTCCCCCTTCCTCTCCTGGGCATCATTTCAGCTGACATTTACATGGATCTGCCTTTGGATCTTGAGTTTAGTCTGGAGAGGGCTGCAGGACTCATCAACTCCAGCCTATCATTCCTTTGCTCAAGACCCAGTGAGGAATGATGCCAACAGTGATGGTGATGCTGGCGATGAGAGTAGCATGCAGTTCTAACCTTTTAAGACACATTACCTTATTTGATTCTCCTAACAACCCTGGGAAGTAACTGCTATTAGTGTGTCCATTTTACAAATGAGCAAATTGAGTCTGAGAGAGGTTAAATGACTGCCTGCCCAGGACAGATCTCCCTCCTTACTTGGTCCCATTTCAGAGGCAACCATGTCTTCCTTCAGAGCCCCTCAACACTCCCATCACCATGCAGTCCAGGTACCATGCCTCCTGTTGGCACTGCCAGTGGCTCTTGGACCTCTGGCACAGATGCTTGGCTTCCAGCTTCCTGCTGCTTATGTGGCCTTCCTTCAAAAACCAAGTCTGGTGTATTGTCTCATCCGGCCCAACTCTCAGCCCCCTGGACAACACTGACATCATGTGGTGGTACACGGGAGGCTTTCTGAATTCTTTTGGTGTTTCCTTCTCTTCCAGGGGCTGGAGACGCTCAGCACTTTAGGCCACAGAGCAGGAAACCCAAAGAACCAGGTAAGAAAGCAAATGGCCATGTCTTCATCCTTAAGCTTCCTCAGTTCTAGGGGGTAGAAGGGGAGTCATTTGGGAAAGGGAAAATGAAAGGGAATCGAAGGCCTTGCTTCCTTATATGATTCCCCGCCCCCCGCCTTTTCCCTCTGATATTATGTTGCTAAAATGGGGATGGAAGACAGCATGAGGGGCTAGAAAGACCTACTGACTTAATTTCTTTTTGGTGCATTAATCATAGCTCACCACTCTAGAGCACAGTAAGAGTGCCAAGGGCTTGCCATATATTAGCTCCTTTCGCCCTCATGGCAACTCTGTGAGTTAAGTGCTCTAACTATCCCCATTTTACAGAGAGAGAAACTGACCCTCAGAGCAAGTTCTTTGCCATGTTCAGGATCCCACAGCTAGCAAATATCTGAGGAGGGTTCATACTCAGTCACATAAGTCAAGGCAAGAAGCCTGTAAGTGTTGCTATGTGCCTAGCCCTGCCCTGTATTAAGACAAATATAAATACAGGCAGATAATGAGACTGCCACCACCCTCAAAGGAACTTACATTCTAAAGGGGGAACTGAAAAGCAGGGGGCTGGGGAAGAAGTCCAGAGATGCGCAAGTGGGGCCAGTGGAGGACGGAAGGATGGCTGCCTGGACTCCAGGAGGCACTTGAGCACCCACAGGAAGAGAGGGCTGGTGGGGTGGGACAGAGAAGATCTTCCAGGGTGAGGAGGCAGCTGAGGCCTGGGGGAGACTTCCTCTTTTCCTTAAGTTCCTGTTTCCCTGAAATTGCATGTCCAGCTCTTGCTCCCTGGCCACCCACTGGTTCTGCAGAAGTCTTGTGTAAGGCCAAGCTAGATTTTATCATCTTGGAATAGGGATAAAGCCCCTGACTGGGTCCCACCCAGCCTTCTCGGGTCTCCTCCAGCCAGTGGGAATTGGCCATGGTGACCCCCTCCCACCCCAGTAGTATCTGTACTTAGAAGGCTAGGGCTAAAGCAACCTCTCCTGGGAAGCTGGGAGGGTGGGTGGGTGGGGACAGGGGGGACAGATGGGACATTGGGAGCTCAAGCATCTTTCATGGAAGAGCTGCTGACTCAAGTTCTCCTTTGTACTCCTCACCTTCCAGGGCCTTCTGTGTATCTGAGAATCAGGAATCAGACTTTGTGTGGTGTTGTATGGCCCTTGTGACTGGCTGGTACTCCTAGCTGGCTACCCCTGGCAGTTATACTCACTGGCTAGCACATGGCTCATTTCCACTCGTTCCTGTGTATTTGAAAGAATACTAGATTTGAATTCAGAGGAGTTGGATTCCAGTTTTGACTTGGCCATTTATTGGGTGACCATGGGCCTCAGTTTCCTCATGTGTAAAATTGAAGGGCTTGGACTTGGCAACCTCCAAAGCTCCACTTCTGCACATGGCTCATCCTGTGACCCCAAGCTGGTCAGTAACTAGAAATCAACTGGGTATTGTCATATATCAGTCTAGGCCCTAGATCTGACCGCCTTGTCTGGTCAGACCAGGGTTAGGCAGTGGGAACTATTTGCAACATATCACTGATGAGGGAGGAGCCCTTGCTGATGACCTCAGGAATTTAGAAAACATGGCTCCTTGGGTGGTGGGCCACAGACCAATGAGGATGGCAGCTGGGTGTGGGAGCAAGATGGTCCTGGGGCTCTGGTGTTTGCCCTTGCTAACCCCTACCTGGTTTCATCCTTATTAACATGTATCTCATTCCTCTTCCTAAGTATAATGTGAACAGCTCCCTGGGGGCCTTTTGTGAACAGTAGGTGCTTAATAATGTGTTTTCTTGTCAGGCCTCAGTTTCTTCATCTGTAAAACAAGGTGGTAGGATCATGATGCTCTCCAAGGTCCCTTCCAGCTAGGGAGTAGGTTCTGATTCTATAAAATGAGATCTGCCAGAGATCTTTAATTGGCCCCAGCCATTAGCCAGGTACCTGCTGGAAGGGTCCATGCTGATTTGTAGAACTAAAACAAGGAGGTTGGTAGAAGCCACAGTATCCCAGGTGTTCCAGGACCAGGCCTTGAATCAGGAAAGGTGGCAGCCCTGTAGTCTTCATGCTGCCTGCTGTGACGAGGATGGAGGAAGCCCTGGGAGGCAGGAGGCTAACTCTCCTTCTCACTCCCACAATCAGCAGGACTGGTAGGCCTGAGGGGGGAAGTCAGAACCAAGCAGGGCCGTTGGGACATCTACAAACGGAGTTCTTCCCACCTACCAGAGATCTCGCTCTTTCCTGCACACACTTCATTCTTTGCAAGTCTTCTCCCCTGGTGGTCAGGGCACTGTGCCCACTCCCAGGGCCAGGAGGATAGGCAACTGGCTGCCCATTGCCCCTCCAAGGCCATCGTTCCATTGTCATCCCTGATTGACCTTCCTTCTTTCATGTACAGTCTAGTGCCACCCTTTCTCCATCCATATTACTGTCTTTTACTTACCTCCAGGTCGTCATTCCAAATTGTTCACAGCCTTTAGTACTTGGCTCACAATCCTCCTCTGTCCCTTCCACTGCCATCCTCTTCAGGGACTTCAGTATTCATGTTGACGACCACCCATTTCCTCAGCAATAACCTCCACCTTCTCCAGCTCACTTACACCAACATGGTCACGATTTGCACCCGGCACCCCTCTTTCCACCCAGTGCTAACATTCAAGAAGTTTGGGCCTCCAGTGTCTCCTTTGGTGGCTTACCATCGGTGTCCCATGTTGGAAGGTTAAAGCTGGAAGGGACCTTGGAAGACATCTAGTCCAACCCCTTATTTTACAGAAGAGGCAACTGAGCCCTGGAGACGGGAAGAGGCTTGTCTGAGGGCACACAGTGAAAGTGAAGGCACCACCCTGAGTGGAGTCTTCTTAATCCAAACCCCCCAGATACCTCCCTACATCTCCAAGAAATGAGCTGCCATGGGGAGGGTTGGAAAAAATCCTGTCCCTTTGGGATCCAGGCATGGAGTGAGCATTGATACTGGGAAGGAGCTGTGAGCATTGTAGCTTTGGCGGGAAGACCGAACCTGGCCAAGAAGGGAAGGAGACCAGTAAGTCTGAGAAGGAACAAAGCACAGGGCTGACTGATCCTGGGTGGCAGGGTGAGCAGATCATCCTGAAGAGGTGTGCCCATGGAGGGGAGATGCCACGAAGAAAAAAGGAAGACACCAGAGGAAAAGTGGCACTCCCCCTCCCTCTGACAGTATGGGAGGGCAGAAGGTCATTGCACTTGGAGTCAGGGGGATCTGGGTTTGAATTTTGTCCTTTTACAGGCTTTGTGACCTTGGGCAAACAAGATCATAGATCGGTGCCATCCTCCCTCCCCCTAAGATCTCCCAGAAATGTTTTGATGATCAAATGAGATTGTGTATTTCAAGTGCTTTGTAAACCTTAAAGGCTTTTAGAAATATCAACTACAAGTTCCTGCCTGCCTTCCTTCCTTCCTTCCCTCCTTTCTTCCCTCCTTCCTTCCTGCCTGCCTTCCTTCTTTCCTTCTTTCCTTCCTTCCTTTCTTCCTTCCTTCCTTCCTTCCTCCCTGGCATTGGAACTCAGGAAGACAGGTTTTCTAGTCCCAACTCTGCTGAGTACCTGGGAGGCAAAAACGCTCCAACCTTCACCAGGGCCTTTTGAGACTTTTCAGGCGCAGTCCCAGGACATATAAAGCTTCAACTCCGTAACTGTTGCGCTGCTCAGGATGTTTCTGGCTCCCAGCTTCCCAACCCCGCTTCAGGTTGCTGGCCTCCCAGCCTTTTCTGTCAGCAGTCTGGAGTGGGGTTGGTCTTTTCCATCTTCTTTCTGGAATCTTGATGAGTGGCCGAAGGGGAATGGCTAAGAACAGAAGCCCTCTCCCTAGCTCCACCAGCCTGTCAGGAAGGAGAGGGCATTCATTTCCACTGATGAAGACATAGTCCTGTCCCAGCGGACTCTGGGCTAGGGGTTAGATCCCATGCTCCCTCAGGTGGTCTTCCAGCTCTACCATTCTGTGACTTTGCTTTGGCCGCCCCTCAGGTTGGCCTGTGAATGAGCCAGTGCATTTAGGGTCCAGCCTTCACGATGGAAATGGCTCTTATTTTGTCGATCAGTTTCATGTGTATGTGGGAGCCGGACAGGGCTGATTCTGACTAGATAATCAAATTCTCTGGAAAGTCTAGAGGCTGATTAAGAGCAGCATGGAGGTCTGTCCTCTGCCCTGCAGGGGCCCTCAGTCTGACATCAGATTCATGTATTATTTAACCTGTGTCTAAAGTCATCACAATTTCCAGTCAAATTCAAGTGGAGAACATGACCCCATCTTTCCTGGAGACAGTAAAGCTGCCACTTTCTGGAAAGGACTCAAAGTGGGTGAGCTCAAAATACCCCTTTAGCCCCAAATGTGATCAAAGAGCCAAGTCTAGAAGTTTGTGAAATGTGTAAAATGTTATTAGGAGAATTATTTAATGTCATATTGATGATAGCAAACGTAACTAGAGAAATGTGAGCTAGTGTTGTTGTTAACCAAGGAAAAGGCACGAATAGCCTGTTATTTTAATTCAGCCCAGGGTTCTGGAATACCCGCTCTGTGCTCTGGTCCAGTTGCGGGACTCCTCTGGTCCTGTTCCTCCACTCCTCAAGGGGGAGCTGCATGTCCAAGTCCAGAACCTGTGAGCCTTACTTTCAGCCTGATTTCTGGAAACTCCTCTTTATAGTGGTTGTCCTTCCACCATACTGGTCATTTGTCCTGCCTACATGCCTTTGTGTGACCTCACCTAGGAGGACAAGCCCCTTAGTATAATCTTCCTCCTGCTCCTTCTAGGCCTGGTTCATGGGGTACCTCCTCCCCAAATCCATCCTGCATCCCTCGCCTATCAAGCTTTCAGGCTGCTCTATCTGGCCACTTTGCCACATTTCAGCATTTTGGGGTGTTGGTAGGAGTTTCATTGCCCTCTTCCTCCCCCAGTAAGTCGACTGGGTTTTACGTAAGGTTTACAAAGTGCTTGCTTTACTACAACACATGAGACAGGTATTGCAAACATTATTATCTCTATTTTACAGATGAGGAAACTGAGGCACAAGGGGGTTAAATGACTTGTCCAAGATTATACAGCTAGTAAATGATTTCTGGAAACTCCCCTTTATAGTGGAGTCACCACTATAGTCAGTCTATTCAAACCCAGGTGTCTCCTGATTTCATACCTAGCATGTGTTCCCTTACACCAATCAATCTATCCATCAACAAGCATCTATTAAGCACCTATGTGCTGGCTGCTGTGCCAAGAGACAGTCCCTGCCTGAAGGGAGCTTCCAGTCTAATAGGATGAAACTTTGTGCAAATAAATATACAGAAATCAAGGAGAAATGGGAATTAACAGAGGGAAGACCCTGGAATGACCAGAGGATGGGGAAAGTGACACTTGGAGGAGGACAGGAAGGTCAGTAGAGTGGAAGAGGGAGAGCATTCCAGGCCCAGAGCTGAGAGATGGAGGGGCTTGTCTATGGAACAATCTGGAGGCTGGTGTCGCTGGATGGAGGAGGATATGTCAGGAAGGTCGGGAAGGAGGAGGGGCAGGGAATGAAGGGCTTTGAATGACACACAGCATCTTATATTTGTTCCTGGGGGTGATAGGGAGCCAGTGGTGTGTGTGTGTGTGTGTGTGTGTGTGTGTGTGTGTGTGTGTGTGACATGATCAGACTTTTGCTTTAAGAAAGTCACTTTATCAGCTGAATGGAGCATGGATTAGAATGGGGAGAATGTGGCAGCAGCACTTCCTTCCCTCCAGTAGCCAAGGCATAAGGAGATGAGGGCCTGCACCTGCATGGGACAGTGTCAGAGGAGAGGAAAGGGCATATCTGGGAGATGCTGCAAGACAGGCCTTGGTGACTCTGGGGGTGGAGATAGTGAGCAGTCCAGGATGACTCCTTGGTTGGGAGCCTCCAGCATGGGGAGGATAAGATTACCCTTCACAGTAATAGGGACGGGTTTAGGGGGCAGATGAGTCCATTTGCAATATACTGAGTTTCAGATGTCCACTGGACATCCAATTTGAGTGTCAGAAAGGTAGTTGGACAAGTGACATTGGAGGTCAGCAGAGGGTTTCGGGCAAGATCAGCACAGAGAAGGTCATTAAGTCCATGGGAGTTCATGAGTTCACCAAGTGAAGCAGTATAGAGGGAGGGGAGCCAGGACAGGGAGGGGCGTCCCATAAACCTAGAGAGAAGAGAATATCAAGGAGGAGAGGGTGGCTGTCAGCGTCAAAGGCCACAGCGTCAAGGAGAAGGAGGACTGGAAGCCAGATTGCAAGGGGTTATGGGAGTGAGAGGAAAGAGAATGAAGGCACACAGGGCAGGTGGCTTTTCCAAGGAGGTTAGCCACCAAAGACAGAAGAGCTGCTATATAGGATGAAGTGAGGATGGAAGGATCAGATGAGGGTCTTTCAGGATTTAGGACACAGGCCAGTTTGGAAGCAGTAGGGAAGCAGCCAGGAGGGAGGGAAAGACCAGTGGGGACAGCAGAAGGGACAATCTGTCAGAGGAGCCAGACTGGAAGGGGATCCTGTGTGCAGCTGGAGGGGTTGGCCTTGGTCAGGAGTAAGGCTGCATCTCATGGGAAACAGGGTGAAGGAGGAGACAGTAAGGGAAGGCACCTGAGTGATGGGAGATGAGAAAGAGGGGAGTGGCCTCCATTTTTGCTGTAAAGTAGGAGGCAAGATTCTCATCTGACAGAATAGGGGAGAGGGAGCCATGGGAGGTTCAAGGAGGAATGAAAAGGTTGGAAGAGGCACTGGGGGGTGTGCACACAGGCAAGCACCTACAAAACCAGAGCTATGGAAGGATCGTAAGAGGGGAGATAGGGCATCACCATTGAATATCGAGGCCAAGGGCTGCCCACTCCAGGGTGTCTGGAGGTGGGCTCTGAAGGAAGCTTGGGCCCGGTGGCACGTGTTCCAGACATGGGGGTCCCCTTTTTCACAGGCACTGATGCAGGGTGTAGCCAGTGAAAGGCTGGCATGTTGAGGGGAGAGGGACAGAAAGGGGTGACCCTGGGAAGGTAGACAGAGCCGGATTGCAGAATGCCCAAAGGCCACACGGAGCAGGTCTTCTCCAAGGGGAAATTAAGAGTCATTGAAGATTTTGGGGGGCAGGGGGAGGGGTGTGTGACATTGTTAGATCTGTGTTTTGGGAATTTCTCTTTGGGAGCTGGGGAGGGGCACAGATTGGAGAACGTCTGTCTGTCTTACAAAGGAAACCTGGCCCGTGGCCCCTTAGAGAGAAAGCTCCCCAGACAAGTCAGGTTTTCCCAGGGTTCCACTTGCAGGGCATTGGGTACTTTGGGCTTGGGCCTACCCCTTGCCATCTAGATGCCCATGCCTTTCCTGTCTAAAAACATCTGCCTGCACAAAAGGAACTGGCCGATTTTAGTGCAAGTAATTGGCTTTCCCATTAAATGTAACTGAAGCTGTTTTTAAAAAGTTTTTAATAAAAAATTAATTGTGTCTGTCAGGAAGAAAAAAAAAATAAGGAAGAAAAAAAAGTAGCTCTTCCCATACCGGGAGTCGAACCCGGGCCGCCTGGGTGAAAACCAGGAATCCTAACCGCTAGACCATATGGGAAACTGCTGAGAGCGAGGCCTCAGCACTGCTCTGCTAAGTGACGCTTCCCGTCTCGCTTGGGCTTCCTGGTTCGGCTCGCCTCTGCCTTCAGCCAGGGACTCTGTTCCTGACTCCTCTGTCTCTGCCTTCTCAAGCCCCAAACCTGCTTACACAAAGAATGGAGGGGGACAGAAGCCACCCTCAGGAAAGCAAGTGAGCTGCGTTCATTGGTTCGATAAATATTTTATGCCAACAGAGCCTCTTACGGGCAAAGCACTGGGTAAGAGGCCTGGACAGCAGAGCTCAAGCTCTCTGCACTGGCATCTGTCAGGGCACCCTTAGCCTGCCAGCGACATGTGCCAAAGAGGTCTGAGTAGTCCTGATGGCACTGACCTGCCACCGACTGAGCCAGGCTCCTGCTTGGTAAAGCCCACACCAAGAGAGAGAGACAGACAGAGACAGACAGACAGTGAGAAAGAGACAGAGACAGAGACAGAGAGTGAGAAAGAGACAGAGACAGAGACAGAGAAACAAAGTCATAGAGAAAGAGAGTGAGAGACAGAGAGTGAGAAAGAGACAAAGACAGAGACAGAGAGTGAGAAAGAGACAGAGACAGAGACAGAGAGTGAGAAAGAGACAGAGACAGAGACAGAGAAACAAAGTCATAGAGAAAGAGGGTGAGAGACAGACAGAGAGACACACACACACACAGACAGAGAAAAAGAGACCAAGACAGAGACAGAGATAGAAACACAGAGACAAAGAGAGACAGAGAGGGAGAACAGGGGGTGAGAGAAAAGACACAGAGAATGACCGAGAGAGAGAAACAGAGGCAGGACAGACAGAGAAAAAGACAAAGAGACAGAAAGAGAGAGGCTGAGGGAGAGGGAAAGCAGAGTGAGAGAGACAGGAGAGACAGAAAGCACAGAGGGTGAGAGAGAGGGAGAGGGAGAAACAGAGAGAGACGGAGAGACAGGAGAGACAGAGAGTGCAGAGAGTGAGAGACAGAGACCGAGGAGAGAGAGACAGATGGAGAAAGACAGACAGACAGAGAGGAGAAAGAGAGAGACAAAGAGAAGAGGGACAGATAGAAACAGAGAGACACAGAGACAGAAAGAAAGAGACCGAGACAGATAAAGAAAGAGATAGACACAGAGACAGAGACAAAGAGAGACAGAGGGAGAGGGAGAAACAGGGAGACAGGAGACACAGAGAGCACAGACAGTGAGAGACAGAGGGAGAGAGAGGGACAGAGAGACAGATGGAGAGAGAAAGACAGAGACAGAGAGGAGAAAGAGAGAGACAACGAGAGGAGAGACAGAGAGATACACACACAGAGAGAAAGAGACTGAGATAGATAAAGAGATAGGCACAGAGACAGAGACAAAGAGAGACAGAGAGGGAGGAGAACAGGGGGTGAGAGAAAAAGAGAGAGCGAAGGAGACGGAGAAAGAGATACACAGAGACAGAGAGGGAGAGGGAGAACAGAGGGTGAGAGACAAGACACAGAGTGACAGAGAAAGAGAAACAGAGGCAAAAGAAAGAGAAACAGAGAGAGAAAGAAAGACGTTGAAGGAGAGGGAGAGCAGAGGATGGGAGAGACAGAAAGAGAGAGAAACACAGAGAGAGGGAGAGGGAGAAACAGAGAGAGACGGAGAGACAGGAGAGACAGAGAGTGAGAGACAGAGACCGAGAAGGAGTGAGAGACAGAGAGACAGATGGAAAAAGGCAGAGACAGACAGAGAAGAGAAAGAGACAGAAAGAGACTGAGACAGATAAAGCGAGAAAGAGACACACAGAGACAGAGACAAAGAGAGACAGAGAGGGAGAGGGAGAAACAGAGACAGGAGAGACAGAGAGCACAGAGAGTGAGAGACAGAGACAGAGAGGGAAAGAGAGACAGGAGAGACAGAGAGAGTGCAGAGGGTGAGAGACAGAGTGAGAGGGAGAAACAGAGAGAGACGGAGAGACAGGAGAGACAGAGTGTGCAGAGAGTGAGAGACAGAGACCGAGAAGGAGAGAGAGACAGAGACACAGATGGAGAGAGAAAGACAGAGACAGACAGAGAGGAGAAAGAGACAGAGACAGATGGAGAGAGGAGAAAGAGACAGAGACGAGGAGAGACAGAGACAGAAAGAGACTGAGACAGATAAAGAGAGAAAGAGATAGACACACAGAGACAGAGACAAAGAGTAACAGGGAGAGGGAGAAACAGAGACAGGAGAGACAGAGAGACAGATGGAGAGAGAAAGACAGAGATAGACAGAGAGGAGAAAGAGACAGAGGAGAGACAGATAGAGACAGAGAGACACACACAAAGAGACAGAAAGAGACTGAGACAGATAAAGAGAGAAAGAGATAGACACACAGAGACAGAGACGAAGAGAGACAGAGAGGGAGAGGGAGAAACAGAGAGAGACAGGAGAGACAGAGTGCAGAGAGTGAGAGACAGAGACAGAGGAGAGAGAGACAGAGAGATAGATGGAGAGAGAAAGACAGAGACAGACAGAGAGGAGAAAGAGACAGAGGAGAGACAGAGACACACAGAGACAGAGAGAAAGAGACTGAGACAGATAAAGAGAGAAAGAGATAGGCACAGAGACAGAGACAAAGAGAGACAGAGAGGGAGAGAGAACAGAGGGTGAGAGAAAAAGAGAGAGATGGAGACAGAGAGGGAGACAGGAGAGACAGAGAGAGTGCAGAGGGTGAGAGACAGAGAGACAGATGGAGAGAGAAAGACAGAGATAAAGAGAAGACAGACAGATAGACACAGAGAGACACACACAGAGGCAGAAAGAAAGAGACTGAGACAAATAAAGAGAGAGAGACAGGCACAGAGACAGAGAAAAAGAGAGACAGGGAGAAGGAGAACAGGGGGTGAGAGAAAAAGAGAGAGAAATGGAGACAGTGAGAGAAAGATACACGGAGACAGAGAGGGAAAGAGATACACAGAGACAGAGAGGGAGAGGGAGAACAGAGGATGAGAGACAAGATGCAGAGTGACAGAGAGAGAAACAGAGGCAAGAGAGAGAAACAAAGAGACAGAAAGAAAGAGAGAGGTTGAAGGAGAGGGAGAGCAGAGGATGGCAGAGACAGAGAGGGAAGAAGAGAGAGAGGAAGAGAAACAGGCAGAGGGTGAGAGAGAAATAGAGAAAGACAGAGGGAGAAACAGAAAGAGAGAGAGGGAGGGGGGAGCATAAGGTAAAAGAAAGAGATACAGAAAATAGAGGGTGAGACAGAAAAAGAGAAAGAGAGACAGAGGCAGAGGACAGAGACAAAAAGAGTGACAGACAGAGAAAGAGAGACAGAAAAAGACAGGGAGAAGGGGAGCAGACTGGAGAATGGGCCCTGGGGCTGCTGGACAAGGACATGAGAAGGCCCCTGCCCTTCCCCCTGGTATCATGGGGCAGAGGCAGCAGCCATGTCCCTTTCCCCCAGCAGGCCACATGGTCAGCATCCATCACCTGGAGCACTTCTCCTGTTGGCACACACATCAAATAGGGGGCTGGGGCAAGGCTTCGAGGCAGTTTTCAAGGGCATGGGCTGAGGGAAGGATGGTCTAGGCCATTGTTCAAAGTCAGGGTCATCCTGGAGCCCTGTAAGTGGGGAAGGTGATGGCTTAGCTTCTCAGTTTCACAATCCTCTGGGGAAGCACATCAGTCATTCCACTGAAGGGCCTGCTCCATCCCTCCCTCTAGGCCTTAGTTCACCCAGCTATCTCCTCATGTGCAGCCCATCCATGACTGACCTCTAGTCCTCATCTGTGTGTGAGCAGTTCTCGTGGTTAAGTCGGCCCTGTACCAGTCAGTCGTTTTCCATTTTTTGAGTGCTTTATTAAGCACCTCCTTCAGCTCAACCCTGTGCTGGGAGCTGGGGGTACAGGGAAAAACCAAAACAGGCCTACTCCCAAGGAGCTCACGATTCTAACTGAAGCACAACCAATACATGAATAAATATATCCAGAAGGCCGCTAGGTGGCACTGCAGAGGATTGAGTTCGGAGCTGGAGTCAAGAGGACCCAAGTTCAGCTGTATGGCTCTGTGCAAGTCACTGCACCTTTGCTTGCCTCAGTTTCCTCACCTGTTAAATGAGGACAATGATAGCACTGAGTTGTTGGGAGGATGAAATGAGAGAATATTTGAAAAGTGCTTAGCCCACTGCCTGGCACACAGTAGGTGCCTCATAAATGCCTGTCTCCTTTCTATAAACTAAATACAAAGTAGCTCAAACCCTAGGGAAGGATAAGGAGGGAGGGAACTAGAGTGTCTGTGAGGTGGAGGTGAGAAGGGGGTGTGTCCTAGGAAGGGGGGACAGCCAGTTCAGAGACTCAGAGCAGAAGTTCAGCTGTGTCCCAGAGCGGGAGAAGGAGTAATGCGTGAAGCCAGGCCCTCTGCTGGGGCTAGGCTGCCGTGGCCTTTAAAGGTTAAACAGCAGAGTTTATATTTGGTCCAAGCCTAGAGGCTGTGGGAAGCCACTGGAGTTTCCTGAGTAGGGGAGTCACATGGTCAGATCAGCACTTAAGGAAAATTGTCGGCAGCAGCCGCTTGTAGGATGGACCAAAGAAGCTAAGACCCTGAGGCAGGGTCACCAGGCGGGAGGCTGCCTGCCCCAGAGGTGATGAAGGCCTGAGCTCAGGGGGCAGCTGGCTGTGGACAGGGAGAAGAGGCCCAGCTAAGAGATGTGGTGGAGGCTGAGATGACAAGTCCGACCAACTGAGTGGCTATTTGAGGGGAGGGTGAGTGACGAAGCACTTTGGCTTTATGAACCTGGGAGACTGGGAGAAAGGGGAGGTTTGGAAGAGGGGAGGATTTGGGGGGAAGATGGGGAGTTCGGTAGGGGATGGGGCAAGCTGGAGACTCATGTGGGACATTGGGTCCAAGTCGAGGTTGGTGGCTGATGTGGACCCAGTGCTCAGGAGAGGGACCGGGGCTGGATGTGTCACTGATTAAACTTACCTTCGGGTGGGCTTGTGGAGAGCCTGGGGCTTATTCCTTGGAAGCAGTTACTTAACAGCCCTGGGGGAATCTTCTTATTCCTAAGAAGGGATGGAGGCTTGGGGGTGATCAGCCTCCCTTATCTAAGGAGCTACTGGGTGTTTAGCATTTCTTTGCCTTAGAGCACCGTGTAAATGTCAGCTTTTACTTTTCTGATCTCAGGTGGGGTGGTCAAATAGACCAGGGCTAGCCTGTCACCTCCCATGTAACTAGCTTTGGGCCCTTGGGCCCTGCCTGGCCCATTCATTCTCAATGGCATCCCCCTCTCCACGAAACCTCCCACCAGATAAGCCAGGTGTGTACCAATAGTGCCACGGCTACAAGGAGGAAATGTGCCTCAGCCTCCAGTCTTTGGGTAGATACAACAGGTTCACAGAAACAAATTCCAAGGAATTGCTAGGGGAGGGAAAGTCCTGATTGGCAAGACCTCTTGTACAAAAATATGGAAGCAGGAGACCCAGGTTTGTGTCCGGGTCTCAGCCCAAAGGCTGGTTAGCCAGAGCAGAGAAAGGGAGAGAGGGGAGCCAGGAAAGATGGCCTGGGGCCAAGCTGGGAAGGGCTTTTAAAGGCCAGAGAGCTTGTAGTTTATACCTGAGCTAATTCCTTGATCGCAGCCTCAGTTTCCTTACCTATAAAATGGCGATAATAACGCTTGTGCTGCCTATTTCATAGGGTTGTTGAAAGGGAAAAGCTTATGAATTTTAAAGGAATCTGAATCTGGAAGCAGAGAGAGTGGAGGAGGGGCAGGAGGGGGAAGGCTGGTGGGGGAAGGGTGCTGAGATTGAACGGATGGAGCTTGAACCAGGGAAACTCCCAGCAACTTGTCATTTAAGCTGGATACAGTTGGCCAACAGGTGCTTGGCTAAATTGTGCACTCCCATCATGCCTCACCTTCTATGGAAAAGAATTTTGGGCTGCCTTAGAGAAAGCCCATAGTGTATGGCTGCTCTCATTGTAGGAGGAGCCCGGTTGAAGGTGGGGAGGGGGTATGGAGGGGTGGGGCATGTTATCTCTGGAGCCTGTTGTCACAACAGAAAGTTCTAAGTAAAGCTGTCCTTTAGGGTGGCAGCTCTCAAACTGTCCTGTCTCCAGACCCCTTTATACTCTTAAAATGATTTAAGGACTGATTCTTCCTCCCTCCCCAAGAGTTTTTATGTGGCATATTTCTATCCATATTTCCCATATTGGAAATGAAAAAAATCGTAGTGTTATTGTGAAGTCTTGACCTTGTCAACTCCATGGAAGAGTCTTAGGGACCCCCAGGGGCTCTGTGACCACTTTGTGAACTACTACCTTAGAGTATGTATCCATCCATCTATCCATCCATCCATCCATCCATCCATCTTTTACAAAATCCCAACAGGCTAGGAATTAGGGTTAGAGTTGGAATATGCCAACCATTGTGTTAGGCACTGGGAAAGAGACAAAGACAGATAAGACCTCTGTCCTGCCCTCATGGAACTTACAGTCTATCAGAAGGGCTCAGCTTCATGCATGCCCAAACATACAGCTATCTAACAAATCCCATAATTATGTAACAAGTGGTTATGATGGAAAGATGGGTAGGCACAAAGTGCTCTCTTCAAGGTGACACGAAACTTGTGGTCAGTCTTATTGGAGCTGTATCTCCAAGGATAGGGAGGGTTTCTAAAGAGAGGGATGCAGGAAAAAGGAGGAGGAGGAGGGTGCTTGAAACATAAGGAATAGCTTGGGCAAAGGCTGAGATGAAATTAAGACTGACCAAGGTGAGAGAGGAAGGAGCAGCAAGGAGGAGTTTTGAATGAGATCATCACCAGGGTTGCCGTGTTTTTTCTTGGGGGGGGGGGAGAGGGAGGCCTTGAATGCCAATTTGAGGAGTTTGGCATTGTGAGTGCTAGGAAGGAAGCCTTTGAAAAGCTCTTTGGGGCTAGGGGAATCACCCTTCCCCCAGTGTTGGAGGCCTGAGGGGGAAGGTCTGGTTTAGAACTTCTTATTCGTGGCTTTCTGATCTCTGGTGACTTGCTCCTACTGTATTCCTTTTTCAAATCGTCTGATAACAAGTCACTTGGGCCTCAAGTTGTAGTCTGACAGTTTAATTAATAAAAGCAGGTAATAGCAAAGAAATTCAGTGACAGCAACATAGCCCTTGGTGTCGGTTCAAGCCAGCCACAGCATTCTAGGCTTCTCCCAACTTCCCCCGGGACAGATGGTGGTCAGTCTAGCTCAAGCCCACCCAATAGTCTGGGGGCCTGAGGCCAACCTAGGGAAGTAGAGAGTGCTGGCCAGTCTCCTGCCTTCCAAGGGACTTACTTAGCACCAGAGTGTTGCCTCCCAGAGTAAGTGAAATCTGCCCGGGGGGGTGTTTCTTCACTGAAATCCAGGGTGGCCTTGCCTTGCTGAGATCCTGGACCATGGGTGAGGTCTTGGGTAATATGGATGCACAAACATTCTCAAGTCATAGGCTAGAGTATGGGGCTCTGTCATCCACATCGCACAACATAGACATTGCACTACTAGCGCCCCGCCAGCTCGCAGCAGCATGTGGCCATGGGCTACGTTGGGCCTGTCACTTCAGTGGACTTCAGCCTTTCTCTGATTTTTCTCCTTTCTCTCCAGGTTCCCTCTCAAAAGTCCATCTGCTACGACGTGGTCACCCATCTGGTGATTACGTGTCCTGGGTGCCACGCATCTCAGGAAGAAAGAGCACCTGAAATTTTTCCACTCCATCAGCTCACTGGCCAGGTATGGAGACATCCCTTCTCCTTACGCATGTCCAAGGAAGTAGAGTCCTAAGATGGATAAGCTCAGCTAGACTGCCTGCATCTTGCTGAGCCTTCCCCATGGCTCTCTGAACATTTCCCGCCCTCCTCAGCTGCTTAACAGTTCTCTTTTACTTTCCTTCCCAAGTCTCAGAGAAAGAGGTGTCATGGAACGGAACTGGTGGCCAGTGTTGACTCAGGAGATGGGAGGGGGCAGGGAGGGAGAGGGGCCTAATTCTCCCTCTCACTCCCTCTCAAGGCAGGTCTCCCACCTCTTGGTAGTCATCGAGGCAGGCTCTATCAGACCTGGGCCATACTGACGTTTGCTTCCCTGTATTCCTTTGGTCACAGGGGAGTTGGAGGGGGGGCAGTTATTGAGAAGGGACAGCAACGTAAAAAAATCAATAAAACCTTTCTTTAAAAATGAAAGAGGTGTCTTCACTCCCCTCTGCCAACTCCCACCCTTTGACCTGTGCCTAGTTTCTAGCCCCTGCTCCAGAGCCTTGCTCCCTCAGAGAGTGTCTGTAGTCTACCACCTCTCTGTCCAAAGGAGAACATGGTTTATTAACTTCCTCCAGCAACATCTGGTGGTTCAGGAGAGGAACAGAAAAGGAAGATTATGTGTGTGTGTGTGGGGCGGGGTTTCCTGGGGTCGAGAATTAGCAGAGTGTAAGTAGCAGAGGGATAAGGGGGCAAAGGATTGCAGGATGGGGGCACAGTGTCTTGTTTAACTGGTTACCTGTAGGTTCATGACTATTCAAGGGGGAAGGAAAAGGAGACCCGAATTGGGCTGATTGAATGGGAGAACTGGAAGGAATGGAGGCGAAAACAGAGGTAGGAGGACTGTGAGGTAGTGATGGACCGGACATTCTAAGAAGGGGGAGTTTGCATATTTCAAGATTTTGGAGATAGAACAATTAGGAGGCTTGAGGAAGGCTTAAAAAATGACCACCCCTGCTCCTCAGGTGGGAGTCCTGGGTGTTTGAAGGGGCACAGAGAATGAGGGAAGAAGTGGGGTAGTGGAGGGGCAGACTGGGAGGCAGAGAATCAGAGAAAAGAGAGTGTGGAACCTGGAGACATCTGCTCACACTAATCCAGCAGGAGAACTTCCCAGCAGGACAGCTTGGCAGTCTCGAGCCCTAAAAGGGAAGCAGCAGCAGCAGCAGTTACTAAAGAGGGTGACAAAGGATGAGAGACCTTCTGGAAAGCCAGATTTTCCTGAACAACAAGTGTCAGAGCAAGGGAATCTCCTGAAGCAGAGTCAAGTTGAAGGATAATCGGGTCGATAAACATTTATAAACAGCTTACTGTGTGCCAGGCACTATGCTAAGCTCTGGGGATTCAGAGAAAGGCAAAACCATGGTCCTGCCCTCAAGGAGCTCACATTTAAATGAGGGGGCAGGGTAAGAACAACCTGTAGATATGCAGAGTGTACATGGAAAGTAATCTCAAAACATAGGCACTAGTGGTAGAGGAAAGAAGCTGGGAAATCTAGGAGGAAGAGGTAAGGAGGGATGGCATTCCGGGCATGGGGAACAGCTAGTACAAAGGCCTGGAGTCAGGAGATGGAGTGTAGTGTGTGAGGAATAGCAAGTAGGCCAGTGTGGCTGGATTGTAGAGTGCATGGGAGATAAGTAAAGTATAAGGAAACTGGGAAAATGGCGAGGGGTAAAAATCATCATCATTTTAAAATTTATATTAACATTTATTTAATATTTATATTACTAACAAAAACCATGAGGAAAAGATAGAAAAATAAATTCCATACACGATAACTACAAAATGCATAACATATGTGGAAGTTTACCTACTATACAGGACTTATATAAATATAGTTAAAAAACAGTCTTTACAGAAATGAAGGAAGTCCTAAATAATTGCAAGGACATCCATTGTTCATGGCTAAGCTGTACCGATATACTAAAAAATAATGAAACTATCTAAATTAATCTATAGATTTAGTACCAAGCTAAACAAACCACCAAGGTTTTACTTCATTAGACTAGACAAAATAAAAACAAAATTCATGTGAAGGAGCAAAAGGCCAAGAACTTCAAGGAACAAAATACCTTTAAAAAACAGAATGGTGGGGGCCTAGCATTACTAGATCTCAAAGTAAAATTGTTTGGTACTGAAGTTAAAAAATAGAAGATTAGATCAGGAGAAAAGCCTAGAAAAGTCAGACTAGAAGAGGAGCCAATGAACATGGTGGCCCAGGGTTCAAGAAACCCAAGAGCACAAACTTATGGAGGGGAAGATTTTTTATTCATAAGGCTAAACTGGAAAGCAATGTGATGGAAACTGGGTTTAGCCCAACAGCTTAGAACCAGGGGTGGGGAACCTATGGTCTTGAGGCTGCATGTGGTAGTCTAGGTCCTGAAGTGACCCACGTTCCCCACCATCACTCACCACAACGAGTTCCAGTCTCTAGACCTAAGGGGGTGGGTCATCATGTGTCCATGGTAGCTCAAGTATCTGAGATGCATATTCACTTCACTACTCTTTGCTTTCGACAGGCTTTTCTTCAGCTTACTGCCTTCTTGTCTGTTAAAGGGTATGCCTGCCTGCACTTCCATTTTCAGAATTAAGCATTGAGATCTATTTGGTGTAAAGATCAATGAGGCTCTTCTAGGCAATCTGTGACTCACTCTCCAGCTCCTGATGCCTAGTTAAATATTAGAGAGTCAGTCCAGTTCTGCCTTCTCTGGAAATCCTGCACAATGAGTTGCTTCAAGGAAAGTTGCCTTCTCTTTGGACAGGCCATTGCTTCAAGCTAAGCTTGGCTACTGGCCTCCTTGAGTGTTTCTTTATCCACTTGGGACACAGTGGCCTTAGTACTGCTTTTGCGAAGCCCGATATTCAAACCCACCACCCCTTCTCTCCATCTGTCAGTTCCTTGGTTATGGAGAGCTATAGGAGTTCATTCTGGGCTACCCTCTCAATATCTAGTAACATATCTGTTACTAGACTATCCTGGGTCATCTCCAGTCATCCTGATGACTATCTGGTCACTGGATTCAGATGGCTCTGGAGGAGAAGTGAGGCTGGTGACCAGCACAGCCCTCCCTCACTCAAAACAAAGTCAAGTACAAGTCATGTCATCATTTCTCTGATGGCATGGTCTTCTTCGGCAACGAAGGATGAACACACACATGCATCCTCTCAATGGAGTCCACCAAAGTACTTGAAACTGCCTCTGACACCTGGAGTATCAGGAACAATACCCACAATCCTTTGCCAGGTCTTCCAGGACCACCTTGTGCCAATGCCCTTCCTCCCTTCTGGGTAAAGACACACTGGACTGTTTGCTGTCCCCCTCACATTTCCTGTAGTTTCCTACCACTGCTTTAGCTATTGCTGATCTGCCCCTGCCCTACCTTTCCCTGCCCTGGCCAACCTTAGGACTCAGTTCACTTCTTTCTGTATTCTCAAAGCTGGAAGCTTCACAGACCAGAAAAAGCACTTTCTACTCTTTTTTGTTCTATTTGAATTCTACTTATCTGCATAATTCCTTATGACTATACACTCCTTGAAGGCAGAGACCATGTTTTCTTCTGTATGTTCCAAAGCCTCCAAGACAAAGCACCCAGTGGTCTAGGTGTCTATAGCGGCTCCCTAGGAAGCTGGTGGGATTTAAAAAACCCACTCAGAGAAAAGTGAGAGTTCCAGAAGTCACAGGAAGGGGGAGGGTGGGAAGACAGGGCCCGGGAAGGGTCCAGATGGCTGTGCGAGAAGTGGGAGAGGAAGGGCTCTTTTGGTCCGGGCTGGGGTCTCTTTGCCCAGGATCTGGTAACTAAAAAAAAAAAGGATAATTTTTGAAAAACAAAATCTGTTTCCCTTGTAATCCTATGTTCTCTATTTGATGCATTTACAAAGCTTCTTCTGAGAAGGGGAGGGGGTCATGGCTTCCTCAGACTGCCAAAGGATTCTGTGACAGTAACAAGGGGAAGAACCACTGAGTTCCAGGGTCCAAGGGGGATGCTGCCGTGGTAAGCCATTAATGCTACTATCTCTCTCAGGTGTATCCCCTTCCACCGGTTGGAGCAAGGGATGGAGAGACTTAGGATAGTCTCTTCGGGGCCCGTCGTCAAGAGGAGGCCCCTACCAATGGCACCTTTCAGGTAGGTCCAGTGCTTTCAGCCGCTTCTCCAGGCTCCATCTCTGTCAGGTGGAGCTGCCTCAGGTGGGAGGGCTCTTGGTACTAGCTCTGGTGGATAGGATGCTGGCCTGGCACCAGGAAGATGTCCTAGCAGGGTGACCTTGGTCAAGTCACTCAGTTTCTTAATCTGTAAGATGGGACTTGTGAAAGCGCTCACCTCCTAGAATTGTTGTGAGAATTAAATGCGATGACCTTTGGGAAATGTTACATAAATGGGAGCTGCTATTACGGGCTGCTATAAGGCAGCAAGGTTTCATTCAGCCCCAGCAACTTCCAAAGGGCATCCAAGGCTCCAAGGATTATGGTCTGTGGGAGTGAAGGAAGCACCAACATCGTGAAATCATGCCTGGAGTATTAAAGTAAATGTATCGGTCAGTCCCTGCCCTCAAGGAGCTCCCAGTCTCATGGGAAGAGAGCACACAAATAGCCCTTGACAGATAAGCTATGGACAGACAGGAGAGATTGGAGAGAGCCTCAGGGGAAAGGCACCAGCAACAAGGCGCATCCATTGGGAAAGGCTTTGTGCAGACAGTGACATTTTAATGGAGAGCTGAAGGAAGTCATGAAGCAGAGATGAAGTGAGGCAGCATCTCAGGTATGGGAGGCAGCCAGGAAAAAGACTGGAACGTTAGGCCTGGGCCTTGGTGGCTAAGTGAGGGTGAGAAGAAACTCCCCCCCCCCCACCCCAGCAGCTAGTGCAGTAACCCAGGTGTCAGTGATGAGGGTCTGCACAAGAGGCCAGGCAATGTCAAGGGACATTAGCGGGGGTACATTCGAGATGTTAGGCACAGGACTTGACCACAGATTGGATGTGGAGGGTGAGACACAGTGAAAGATCAAGGTTGGAATGGAAATTGGGAGCCTTGGTGCCTGAGAGGAGGGGAGGGGCAGGAGGAGGAGTTCAGAGGTCTAATGTCTGCTTCTGACACATCCGATGGGCAGTTAAAGATGCAAGATAGGAGGCTGGCAGAAATGGGCAGGTGTGAGAGTCGCTTTCATAGAGGTGAAAGTCGAATCCATGGAAGTTGAGATTACCAAGCCAAACAGTCCACAGGGAGAAGAGAGGAGGGCCTGGGCCAGAGCCCTGAGGGACATCTGTGGTTAGAGGGGGTGGTGGGGAAGAGGAGCCAGCCAAGGAGACTGAGGAGGAGCCATCAGAGAGGGAGGAAGAAAATTGGGGGAGGGAGGAGTAGCCCAAAAACCTAGAGGAAAGAGAATATCAAAGAGAAGAGAGTGACCACTGGGGTCAAAGGCTGCAGAGAGGGAGGGAGGCCAGGGAGAATGAGAATTGAGAAAAGGTCATTGGTTTTGGCAACTAAGAAATCAAGGAGAGCAGTTTCAGTGGAATGATGAGGTTGGAAGCTAGATTGGGAGGGGCTAAAAAGAGTTTTCACTCACTTTTGGAGGCACCTAAGGCAGACTCTGGCCTTTCCAAGGAGTCTGGCTACAAAGGGCAGAGGAGAAATAGTTACCAGGGATGGAAGGACCAAGTGAAGGCGTGTTGAGGATGGGGGAGCCATGGGCATATTGTAGGTAGTAGGAAGCAGCCAGGAGCCAGGGAATGAGTGAAGATAAATGAGAGATGGGAATGATAGAGAGGTGACCTGCTGGAGGAAGTGAGAGAGAATGGGGTCATCTGTGCAGGTAGACAGTGAGAAGGGTCACTACATTGCATGAGCCTTGGTCAAGGTTAAGACAGTGGCACAAAGCCTGCAGTGGTTTGGGGGAGGCCCCTTATTCAGGCATTCAAGGCCTTCCACAGTTTGGTACCATCCTAATTTTCCAGGCTTATCTCACCTTGCTGGCCTCCACATGTGCTACTCTGCATACATTAAATTGTATGATTTGCTAGGCTCCATCCATTGTCCTGGCTCCTGGTCTTTGCTCAGGGCTTCTGCCCCAGAAATGGCCTCCCCCCCCCCGCCCCCATCTCTGCATTTTGCAACCCTGCCCATCCTTTAAGACCTAGCTCAAATGTCATCGCCTTTAGGAAGGCTTCCCCGACCCCCCAATCAGCAGCAGCCAGCCCCTCCCTGACCTCATCTATCCCTTACTTTGCAGTTGTCTTATTCGGTCATAATGTATTAGCTTGCAATAGAGTTATTTGTGTATATATTCTATCCCCTGGGAGCCAGCAACGTGAGTGTGATGCCTTGTTGAAGCCTCCCACCTCCCCCAGTGTTTGTCGTCCTCTGCCCTTCCTAAATGTAATTTGGAGCAACCAATGGGAGACTTGGAAGGGGGCTTTGGACACCAGCTGTGTCTGACAACAGTACCCTGGACATTCCTACAAGACCCGCCGCTTCTCGTGGCCGCCATGGGACCATGCAGAATAAGCCCAATCCATCATGGTGGTGACAGCCCGGTCCTTCAGCTCCATACAGGCAGCTCTCCTCCCCAGCCCTCTTAGCCTTCTCTGGGTCAGTGTCCTTGCCTGATGTAGCATCTGCCACAGAGTGCAGATGGGATTGGATCAGAAATGCTGGGTGGGAGCCACCTCTCAACACTCTGCCTAAAGGGGCAGTATTGGGTGTGTTACAAGAAGAGCCACTGGCCATTGCTTTTGTTTTCCTCTACTTCACTACAGAAGCAGACCAACAGGCCTTGGGAACTGCTTGGATATGAAAGGAGGACAATAAAGAGAGCTTTTAAGTCTTTGTAAACCCTAGGATCACCCACAATCCTCAGTGTGAGGATTTCTCTCTTACAGTCGTTCCTAGCAGATGACTTTGGTTGTACATTGATTAAGAGCCTGTGTCAGACCCTGTGCTGAGTGCTAGAGGTACACAGAAAGGCAGAAGACAATCCCTGCTCTCAGTCTAATGGGGCAGACAATATCCAAACAAATCAGTCCAAATAGGCCCTAGACAGACTAAACTGGCAGTACTCAGCTGAGAAGGGGCCCTGCAACGAAGGGAGCTTCTAGGGAAAGTGGAATTTCAGTTGCGACTTAAAGGAAGTCAGGGAGGTCGGTGGGAGGAATGGGGAATGTATTCCAGGCCTGAGGGGCAGCCAGAGATGGAGGGTCTTGTTTGTGGAACAGCCAGTCAGTGGATGGAAATGGGGGAGAAATGTGTCTGGGAGAGAGGTGTAAGAATACAGGAAAGGGAGGAGATGACTAAGTTATGAAAGGCTTCGAATGCCAAACAAGAGTATTTTGTTTTCGACCCTGGGGGTCATAGGGAGCCACTGGAGTTTAGGGAGTGGGGGGAAAAGATGGGGGGAAGACACTTGATCAGACCTGTGCTTTAGGAAGATCCCTTTGATAGCTGAGTGGAGGATATACTGCAGTCGGGAGAGACGAGAGGCGGCCAGACCCACCAGCAGCTACTGTGGCAGTATAGGCATGAGGGGTCAGCCCAGAGAAGGGGGCATATTTGAGAGATGTTGCAGAGGTGAAATCAACAGGCCTTGGCCACAGCCATGTGGGGTGGGGGTGGAGCTTGACCAAGAAGCCTAGGATGACTTTGGGGTGTGGAGTCTGAGGGATGCTGCTAACAAGCATCTTTTCAGCTTCTTGAGTTTTCTGTCACTCCCAGGAAGCCACAGCAAGTGTTGGTCCTGAGTTTTGTCTGCTCTGACTGGCTCCTTCCAGTAGAGACTCTCCTAGCAGCTCCCTGGACACTGGCTAGTTGTGCCAAAATGCCCTCTGCTGAAACAAACCTTGTTCTGTCATTGGGAGTGTTGGACACCAAGTGAAAAAGCCTCAGGGTCTCTCCTGATCTGGGGGGCCAGGTATTGAGGCTCTGCTGAGCCTCAGGGCAGGGTCTTCCTGTCACTGAGGCCTCTTCTTTTCACCATGGTTCATTTTAGCCTTGTCCAGGACCAGGCTCTCCCTTGTTTTCTAGCATTCTGAGAGTCTCCTCGCCACAAACTCTATATTTGGAGCTGGTGACCATAAATACCAACATGGGGTAAGGAGCCATCGTCTTGTCTACCTAAGGAATGCTGTTCATTTCTTCAAAGCTGCCTTCCTTCCCTGCCCCCAGCCCCCAGTTGTTCCAAACTGAGCTCTGGAAAGTATCTGGGTGGGAGATTGGAATCATCCAGGGCTATCAACTACGTACCACAGTTTCCAGCACTTGTCACTAATTTCCCAAGTCTTTCCGTTCAGGGAAAGGAAGAGTGATCCCTATATGTACCTAAACTTAAATCTCTGTAACATAATAATACAGCATCAAATCACAAGAAAGGCTGCCCTCTCTCAGCCCAGGGTCCCAGGATCATTGGGCTCCAATTGGTAAGCAAGGTCATGCTTATCCTCCCTTATGTCACTTCACAGCTAATAATAGCTAGTATTTATATAGCTGAGGTTTGCAAAGCACTTTACATGTGTTCACTTATTTGATCCTCATGACAACCCTGTGAAGTAGGTGTATTATTAGCCCTGTTTTACAATTGGAGAAACTGAGGCAAACAGTTAAGTGACTTGTCCAGGGTTAGAGAACTAGTGTCTAGGGCTGGATTCATGTTCTGCACTTTAGGTGTCACCCAGCTACCTCATAGATCAGATTTCTCCTTCCAATCCTGGTAGAGTAGAAATAGCACCAGGTCTAGAGTCAAAAGATCTTGTTTTGAATTCTGGCTCCACTGGTTATTAGTTGTGTTATCTTAGACAAGTCACTTCATTACTCTCGTCCTCATTTCTTCATCTCCCAAATGAGGAAGCTGGACGTGGGGCTCTTTAAGGCTGCCCCTAAAGTCTTAGATGTTTTGGGGCTCTGGGAAAACTCATTCAACATGAATTTATCTAAGTCTTCATGGAATCTATTCGTGTCTCTATCTTGTTCTGCCGCTTGATGGTAATGAATTCCACAAGGTCACTAATACTTAGGGATGGTAAGAATGACTTTTACTAGTCTCAGATGTACTAAAATAAGACTTTCTAGTGTCAGGGGCCTTCTAACTGGCACTCTGCCATCTGATAAACTAGTCTTTGGCACTTGCCTCCCCATTCCCCATGCCCTCAGTTTACAGATTCAGTCCCTTCACCTCTCAGTCTTTACTTTTCCAGAATTAGAGAACAGGAGGGAGTTAGAGAGGGGAGGAAGGAGCAGAGTTGGGGGAAGGGGAGGGCTAGAGAGGGGAGGGAGGAGCAGAGTGAGAGAGAGGGGAAGGGGAGAGCTAGACTAGAGAGAAGGAGGACAACCAGGAGGAAGGAGCAGAGTAGGGGGGAAGGGGAAGGAGAAGGCTATAGAGGGAGGAGGGAGCAGAGTGAGAGAAAGGGAAAAAAGGGAGAGCCAAAGGGGGGGAAGAAGCAGAGGGGGAGGGGGAGGGCTCAAAGGGGGTTGAAGGAAGCAGAGCGAGGAAGGACAATAGGAAGGCAGAATGAGTGAGAGGGGAGAAGGAAGAGGGGGAGAGCTAGACACAGGAACATTACTTCTCGTTCCACTGCGCAGCCCGATCCCCAAAGCTTTTCTCCTCTCTAGTCACCCCAACCACGGCTCCCCCGCACCCTCCCCAGCCCAAAGGCCTTGTCCCATCCTTTCTCCAGCCTCTTCTCTCAGTACACACCTCAGCTCCCCCTTCCTCTTTTCCTTTAGTCTCAGAGGAAGGGCCGGCCTTCAGCTTTCCTGTCAGCCTTTTGATCTGGGACCTTGATCCCTGTCTGGGCCCTCTTCTGTCTCCTCTAGGTGTCATGGCCTCCCTCCCTCCCTTATTTTCGGTCTTCTCCACCTGCTGAAGGCTCTCCCTAAGTCCTCCTAACTGCTTTTTCTCCTGCAGCAGCTTTCCAAACCTACCCCAGACTGCTTTCTCCAAGGTTACCAATGATCTGGTCAATGTGAAATGTCACCTTTTGGGGGCTAATTAAGCTCTACCTCTTGACACTGCCTACCATCTCCTCTCCTTAGGAACTCTCTTCCCCTTAGGCCTGCATACTGTGCCTTGTCATCCTGCACTGCTGGAACACGTGGGCTTCCTTCAAATACAACTCAGGGGCCACCTCCTAAAGGAGGCTCTTCCTCCCTCTGACCCTCCCCATTTATTAGCTCATCTCTGTCTTAAGATTACTTTATATCTACTTAGCACTTAGTTTTGTTCTCTCCGGAACGCATGGAAGCCCCTTGAGGACAGGCCTAGTCTTTGTTTTAGCTTTCTTTTTAGTGTCTAGCACAGGGCATTGCACAGAGTATGAGGTCGTTAAAGTGCTTGCAGGGTTGTCAGTGTGCTGAACCAATAGACCTCTCCTGGGTTTTGTTTTTTATTTTTCTAGTAGGGGCTCTTGAAGAGTGACCAGGGCTGAAGAAGGCATCGCCCTTGCACCCTTACTCAAAATGTTTCCAGCTTAGTAGTACCTAGTAGACCTTAGATTTCACGGATAAATTGGGTCCTTTGAGAACCCAGGCTCCTTTCCATATCAGGGTAAGGCAATGAAATTGGACTTTGGTGGGAAACAAAATTCAGATAAGACTCAGCCTCTTTCCTCAAGGAAACTACAAGTACAATTGTAGTTGTAGAACAGAGGATGGTAGACTTTAGTGGTATCATCCAACTCTCATTTTACAGATGAGGAAATTGAGGCTCACAGGCATAGGTGCAGGATTATGAGCTAGGAATGCAGGGACATCTGGCCCACATTCAGTGCTTGCCTATGCTAAAGGGTGACTACAAGCCGGTATATGGTAAGCACCATAAAAACAGAGGCGTTTAGTGTGGCAGTGTGTGTAGGTATGTGCCATAACCTCATACCCGGGGTCCTTATTGATAGGACTACCTTCAATGAGAGTGGAGCGTTTGCAGGGCCAACTCCTGGGGCTTTTTCTTCAAATGGGAGTTGTAGGTGAAGGATTTTGGGGGCCAGCTGGAAGGCAGCAGCTGCTGTAGACCTCAGCCGGTGGAGGGGAAGAGCATTAAGTTCAGCCACATATCAGCCATTTGCATTAAGTATTTGCGCCCCAAGGGTGCTCCTATGCAAAATGGGGATAACATTTGCCAAACCAGATTGTTGGGAGGATCACATGACAGTGATGTGGAATGTATTTGTAAATGATTTGCAAACTATAAAGGTGCTCTGCTCCAACGGAAGAAAGGACCAGTATGGAGGGTCTCAGTCAGCTTGGAGGAGCCAGGGCCCATTCCTATCCTCTAAGTGACCTTGGATAATTAACCTCGAGGTCCCTCAGTTTCTTCCCGTGTAAAATCGAGAGGTTGAACTGGGTGGCTTCCGAGGTTCCTTAGAGCTGTGATTGGGTGACCACATCCCAGGCCCCCCGGGAACCATCTGATCTAACCAAGAGCCCTCCCGAGGATTAGGTGGCTTTTGGGGGAGGCGGCCCTTGGCCCTCGGGCACGGCCCCCTGGGGGCCCTTGCGGCTAGCTCCAGCGGATGGAGATGATGCCATCTGGGCAGCGCGCCTGCATGTGCTTTGGTCGTCACTGGGGGGAGGAGAAGTTGGAGGGCAGGTGGCCCGCTTGGCAGCCCGATCGGGTGTAGCGCAGAGAGCCCCGGATCTGGAGGCGGCAGCGTGCCCGGCTGGGGGCGAGGAGCCGCGCCTCCCTCCTCTCGCCCGCCTGCAGGCGGGGCTGCCAGGCGGCCCGCCCGCCGCCCGCCGCAGTCCGGGTCCCCAGCGGCCAGGCACGCAGGGGGTGCTGCTGGTGCGGTGGGTGGGCGGCGGAGCGGGGCCACGCTGGCACTGGCACGCTCCGGGGCCGCGCGCGTCTTTCCGGCCCGAAGGACAAAGGTCACGGAGTGCCAAAGCTGAACAATAAAGCGCCGAAAGGGGCCGGGGCAGGTGCATCGCGCGACTACCCGGGTCGCCACCGCCGCCGTCGGGCGGGAGGCAGGAGGCAGACATCGGGTGGGGCCATCGAGCGGGAGTCCCGGCGGCGGCAGCCATGGCAGGCATGGCGGCCGCTGGCGGTAGTCCTTAGGGCCTCGGCGCGGCGGCGGCGGCGGCGGCGGCGGGAGGAGGAGGCGGCGGCGGCGGCGGCGCCTTCGGGGACTGCAGCCTCCGCAGCAGCAGCCGCAGCAGCAGCAGCCGCAGCAGCAGCAGCAGCCGCAGCCTCCGCCTCCGCAGCAGTCTCCGCGGCGGGCGGGCGCGGCCGGGGCGGCGGCAGCACGAGCGGCAGCGGCGGCAGCGGCCCCCGGAGCCCCAGCCGAGCCGCCACCGGGGCCATGGGGGCGGGGCTGGCCGAGGCAGCGCGGAGCCGCCGCTACCTGAAGAGCCAACCCTCGGCCCCCGAGCTGAGCGCCGATGAAGCCGGCGGCGGCGGGGACGGCGCGGACTGCAGCGGCGACACCGCGCCCGGCGCCGCCACGGCGCCCAGCACCGCCGAGGCCGCGGACAGCGCCATCACGGGCGGCGCGGGCCCGGGGGGCTGCGGCCCGCTGCTGCTGCGGGAAGGGATCGAGGGCGGCGGCGGCGGAGGCGGGCCGGGAGGAGGCGGAGAAGAAGGAGGCGGAGGCGGAGGCGGCGACTGTGTCGGCGACGGGGATGGCGAGGCCGACGGCGACGCTCTGGCCTTCCCCATGCACACTCTATGGTACGGGGTTCCGGGGCCCCGGTCACGTGACGAGGGCCCGGGGGGGTTCCCCGCCTGCTGCTCACGTGACCCCGGCCGCCGCCGCCGCCGCCGCCGCCGCCGCCTCCTCCGTAGCCGTAGCCGTAGCCGTTGGCGTCGCGAGGCGCGCGCTGCCACCGTCCCGGGGGGCGCGAGCCCTGGCAGACGCGGCTGCTCGCGGCCCTCAGAGCCGGTAGTGGCAGGTCAGAGGCCCCTGCTTCCGGTCCCCGCCCGACAGCGCCCCCCCACCGCTCTCCCCCCCAAGGCCGCCCCCCGCCCCGGCCCCGGCCCTGGCCTCGGCCTCGGCCCCGGCCCCGGCCCCGGCTCGGGCCCCGGCCGCCCATCCGCCGCCGCCGCCGCCGCCCGTGCCCGTGCCGGCGCCGGCCCGGTCCCTGGTCTACGTGCCGCGGAGCGAGCTGTCCAGCCGGCTCGGGGCCAGGATCCGGGGAAACCATCCGGCCCTGCTCCTGCCGCCGCCCGCGTCCCCACCCCGGGCCACCCCTCGCCCGGCGCTGCCCTTGGCCCCGACCCCCTTCCCACCGCTCCCCCTGTTTCCTCCGCTCCCTCCCATCGGGCCGGCCTCTGGAGGATGGCCCTACGACTTCGGCCGATGGGGCGCTCCGGCCTACCTGCTTGGGGCCACAGGGTCT
>CM053775.1:3359151-3385913 GCA_028658325.1 Potorous gilbertii
GAGGGAGGAGGAGGCAATAGGAAGGGGGCTGAGAGAGAAGGTCAAGAGCCATTAATATTTTCAAAGAAGAGAGGAGGGCCAGTTCCCCAAAGATAACAGCCTACCCTTGTGCTGGGAGTGCTCCTTCTCTCAGCTTTCAGGGCTGGGTGTTGCAAATTCTCTGCAGATAAGGCCACAGCCGCAGTTATACAGGGGACCTGGGCATGGGAGGCCTTGGGCCAGTGTGTGACTTGCCTTGGTCAAAGGGCCCCTTCCAGTAGCACCCTGCTGTCCCTTGAAACCCACACCTTCTCCCTTGACGGCTCCCTCAGGCCCACCCCAGGCTCTGGGGATGCTTCTTTCCTCTCCTGAAATCAGTCATCTCAGTTCAGTCTGAGCATTTAGTAAGGGCCCACCTTGCCTCTGGAGACCATTGTGGGAGGCACTGGGCACAAAAAATGCCAGGCCTGCCTTTGCAATCCTAGTATTGGGAGCTGCATAGGACCCTAAAGTACACCTAGTCCAGTCTTCTAATTTTACAAAAGGGAGCCTAAGGCCTGGGAAGCTGAAGTGTTCCAAGGTGCCACTGGAACAGAACTGGGATTGGAAGCCAGGTCCTCACCTGGCTGTCAGCTGGAAGACTCATCTAGCCCTTTTTTTCCTGCTCAAGCATTATCACTCCAGTTGTAAAGGGGAGGAAACTGAGGCCCAGAGGCCTAGGCACTTGTGTCCAATAAGTAAAGCCAGAGCAGAGATTTAAGCCTAGGCCTCCCCGACTCTAAAGGCCTTTCCCCTCCACAACGCTGGCATGCTCCTAAGGGAGTAAGTGGGTAATCACTGCCACTGAGGCCTGAAACACCCTGGAGCTGAGGAAAAGGGGGCCAACCGCTGCCAGGGGATGAGGCATCTCAATTCCTTTTGCCAAGTTCCAACCCACCCTGGTGAACGGCTCCATCAGCCCCACCATCTCTTCCTCCTCACATCCTCCTTGGGTGCTTTGTCCAAGTGTCTCCTGTGCCCCACCACAAGCTACCTTGTATTCTACTGTGAACAGTTTCTGATTTCCTAGACCCAGCCTGGCTTCATTAGATCATCTCCTCCTGGAGGGCAAGGATTGGGTGCAGGAAAGGAACTGGCGATAAGCACCATCCCAGGCAACTTCCTAAATGCTTTTCAATTTGAATTAAATTTCAGCATCCATTCCCCAGTTCACCAACTCCCCCACAATGGTGATCATGGTGGGGCTGCCTGCACGTGGCAAGACCTATATCTCTACAAAGCTTACCAGGTACCTCAATTGGATTGGGACCCCAACCAAAGGTACGTACAGCCTTCTAGCCAAGGAGGCTCCCACGGCACTCCTTCCCTAGGAAGGGGCATGGAGATCTCCCTTCCCTAGGATCCCAGAGTTAGTGGCTTCCCCATCCCCATCTAGTGGCCTCAGGGGATCATAGTACTGGACAAGATCTTCCAGAGATGAGAAGGCAGATGCCAAGGTAGCGAGCAGAACTCTTGTCCTAGGACTTTCAGACGTACACAGCCATTTCGAGGCTCCGATAAAGACATGACAACGTTTGGCCCAAAGTGAATTGCTTTGAGCTTTTCCCAGGAGTCCCAAATAGCTGAACTCAGGTTCTATGACTCCAAGGCAATTCAGGGTTTCCTCCCCTCCCCAGACAGAGACTGGGGACTGCTTGAGAGCAAGAAGTGTTCTGTGTTTGCTTTTGTATCCCCAGGGTCTTATATGTCGTAGGCATTTAATAAATGCTCAGAGAATTAAATGTAGCTGTGAACCTATGTCCTGATACAAACCCATGATCTCAAGTGTTGAGGATGAGGGGGTGCGAGGCACTTTGTCAGAACACACATTCTAGAAAGGCCCTTGGAAGCAGGATGATGGCCAAAGGAGGCAGAGCAGGGCGAGGAGCAGATTACGGAATCTGTCATACAAGGACCCAACTGAAGGAATTGGGGGTATTTAGCGTCAAGAAACCTGGTGGGAACAAGGAGGAGATCCTCCTCCCATGGCTCCAGCTCTGTCCTCTGAGGCCAGTCCCTCCTCTGCCTTGGCAGCCTAGTTGCCCTTTCCTGGACACACTTCCTAATGTGGTCCCCAGAACTAAATCTCATCCACACTCCTGTGGTCCTTCCCCCCTTGAATGATCCTGGATCCCTCCCCAGAGAAGAAAAGATGAACTCACAACATCCCTGAGCCCCTTCCACCCCTAAGGTCAACTCACCCACTCAAAGCTGCCTCTTTCCAACTCTCTGTTTAGTGTTCAATTTAGGCCAGTACCGCCGAGAGGCTGTCCACTATAAGAACTACGAGTTCTTTCGACCAGATAACAAGGAAGCTTTGGTCATCCGGAAGTAAGTAGTCTTACCTTGGTTCATGGGCCATCTTTTCCTTTCCCCTCCCCTCCTCCTCACCCCACCAGCCTTCTCTTATCTGCTCACCTCCCTCCACCTCCAGTGGGCCTCCTGCCCCTGCCTCTATCCCTTCTGCTAATGCAGACTTGACCAGGAGGCTCTACACCCAAACTGATCTGCTCATCAGACCACCCATGACAACCTTTAGCATTTGGCTTCTGACTCCTTCCTCTTCCCTTCCTTGCCTTTCCCTTTCCCTACCACCCCCATCACCTTCTCTCTCTTTCTTTCTCCCTCCTCTATCACCTCCATCAGACCTCTTCTCTCTCTTTGTCCTCTCTCAGGCAGTGCGCACTGGCAGCTTTGAAGGATGTCCATGATTACCTTGGCCATGAGGAAGGTCATGTAGCGGTAAATTAACCTAAGGGTCTGTGTGTGCAGGGTTGGAATTGTCAAGCATAGGAGCTAGAAGGGAGACCCCCATGAAGTCATCACAGAGGAGGCAGATGGAGGCAGGCCCAGAGAGGGGCAAGAAAACATCCAAGTTCACACATATGGCCATGTACAAGCAGTTCCACCATAGCCTCTGGTCTTGAGCCTGACTTCCTTTTCTTGGTGTCACCAATTCCAGCCCCATCTCCTTGTCTCCTCCTCCTCTTCCTTCTCCTCTCAGAAATCCTCCCCAGTCATTCAGCTATGCCCTAAACTATCTTGTGTATCTAGGTTTTTGATGCCACAAATACTACCAGGGAAAGACGCTCACTCATTCTGCAATTCGCCAAGGAGCATGGGTACAAGGTAAAAGAACTCTCATTCAAGATTGACTTAAGTCTTGTTCCTCCCTCCCCCCAGCCTGCCACAAATAGAGGTGAGAAGAGACAGCCATGGGGGCAAAGGGCCCGTAGCGATCATACAGTCCAAACTATTTTAAAGAGGTGGAAACTGAAAGTAGGAGGGGGCAAGAGATTTGCCCCGAATCACATAGTAGAACTTCTGTGTGGGTGTTCCGAGTCCTTGTTCAGGTTGCAGCCAAATACATCAGCAAGACTTCCATCTGAAATGTGTTGTTTTTAAGTTTACAGGGAATTTCATGAGGTCATATGTCCATGCCAGGCCCATAAGGGAAAATGAGGACCTCCTCTCTTGTTCCCTTGCAGGTTTTCTTCATTGAGTCCATCTGTGATGACCCAGACATCATTGCTGAGAACATCACAGTAAGCAAGCCCCATTCTGGCATAAGTTCAACCTAAGGGCCAACTCCCTTATTCCACAGCCACTTCTTGGAGCCTGCCTCCCCAACACCTTACTATGCTCTGGTCTGAGTCCCACAAAGTATAAACAACTTATGATTAAGATCTAGAAAGAGCCTTAGAAACTCTTATTCAATTCCTTTCTATAAATGAGGAAACTGAGGCCCACAGAGGGGAAATGATATTGACTCAAAGTTATATAGAAAGAGAAAGTCCAGTCGCAGTGGGCCATCCTGCTCCCTAGAAAGGGAGCCCAGACTGTTTATATTCAGGAGCCTGAGAGATGTCAGTTAAATCTCTCTTCCATCTTTCTGTTTCTCTGACTCTCTCTCCCTTTCTCCCTCTCTCCCTTTCTCTCTCTCTCTCTCTCTCTCTCTCTCTCTCTCTCTCTGTCTCTCTCCCTCCCTCCCTTCCTCTGTCTCTCTGTTTCTGTCTCTGTTTCTCTCCCTCCTCTCTATCTCTCTGTCTCTTTCTCCCTCTCTCTCTCTTTCTCTCTCTTTTGCCCTCCTGTCTGTCTTTCTGTCTCTGTCTCTATCTCTCTCTGTCTCTCTGTCTCTGTCTCTCTCTGTCCTCTCTCTCTCTCTCTCTCTCTCTCTCTCTCCTCTCCCTCTCTCCCCTCCTTCCCTCCCTACCTCTCTCTGACTCTTGTCTCTGTATCTCTCAGCAAGTCAAGCTGAGCAGCCCAGATTACAAAGACTGTGACCGGGAGAAGGTAGTGGAAGACTTTCTGAAGAGAATTGAGTGCTATGAGATGAATTACCAGCCCATTGATGAGGAACTCGACAGGTCTGAGATCCAGGAGAACTGGAGTTTTGCTTCCGCTGCTGCTTCAGAGGAAGGTGGGAGGGGGGAAGGTCCCGAAAAGGAGCCGAGAAATAGACCTGGACGGGAGTGATTGAAGGAGGGGATAAAGGATTGTAAAAGATCAAGTGAATAAAAAAAAAGGATGAAGAAAGGATTGAAAGGAAGGAGTGAAGGAAGCACTAGCTGGGAGAACAAAGGAATGAGGGAGTAAATGTGGAAGGAAAAAACAAGGGAAAGAAAGACTGTGTGAAAGAATGGTTAGGTGGAGGAAAGAATGAGTGAGGGAAGAGAGGAAAGAAAGAGGGAAGGAAGGTTTGAAGAAAGGGGAGGAAGGAATGACGAGGGAACAAAGGAAGGACTGAATGGAGGAAGGGATGAATGGGTGAGGAAAGAGTAAACTGCATAAAGGAATGAATGAGGAAGAGGAAGACTGAATTCATGAGGAAGGAAATAAAAAGGAGAGAATGAGGGAAGAGACTTGAAGGGGACCAAAATAAGGCGGTGAGGTGGACTGGTTGGGGGTTGGGGAAAGAGATCCTGCATGCCCCCCCGCAGCCCTGGAGCTGGGCTTCCAAGGATCCACTAAAGGAAGGGCCACCATGCCAGCCAACCCAAGGAAGTTGCAGAGGTGAAGTCAAGGGGGTTTCTGGGAGAGGGAGGGAAGCAAGGGCTGGAGGTGTGTGGACTTTCTCCCTGGGGGTGAGGGGGCAGTGCAGCCCATAGCAATCAGCCTCTGAAAGTGGATGATAGTGCCCTTCAGACTGGCCCTCTGTCTGGGACCTCCCTGTCTCCAGAGGCAGCGAGTCCTCCCCACATAGGCAGAAATGCCAAGAGGCTCCTGTCTCAGATGCCTGTTCTGGAAAAATGGAGAATCACAGCCCAAATCTCTTTTCCATGCAAATCCAGGTGTTTCTTTCTGAATGGGGTTGTGCAGTGTTTAGCAGGAGTGGAGCACAGCTCTGGGCATGGCTGGGGGAGAAAGGCCCATTCTGACATGGGAAGGAGGTTCAGAACCTCTTGGGAAAAAGAAGACACCAAGAGGGGTGGGGTTGGCCTTCCTGGAGGCTGGCTTAAGGTGTAGGAAAGGCCTCTTCTCTGAGTCTCCCTGGCCTCCCTGCAGCCATTTGTCCTACATCAAGATCTTTGACGTGGGGACCCGCTATCTGGTGAACCGGGTACAAGGCCACATCCAGAGCCGCACTGTGTATTACCTGATGAACATCCACGTCACGCCACGTTCCATCTACCTGTGCAGACACGGGGAGAGCGAACTGAACCTCAAGGGCCGCATTGGGGGGGACTCAGGCCTTTCCGCCAGGGGCAAGCAGGTAGGGCCTTGGGCTCCCAGACATGGGCAAGTGGGCTCAGGGCTGCCACCTTCTCGTTTACCTAACTGCATTCTTCCTCTTCCTTCCCTCCTTTTTCTCCCTCCTTCCCTTCCTTCTTTCCTTCCTTCCTCCCTTCCTTCCTTCCTCTCTCTCTTCCTTCTCTCCCTGCCTCTGCCTTCTGGCCCTCTTCTTCCTCCCTGCATGCCTCCTCATCTTGTCCTGAGGATTCTCCCTATTTCCCAGGATCAGGCCTTCTCCACCATGTGTGGTCACTTCCTTACTGGGCTCTCTGCTTCCCGAGGACCCTCCCCCTCCAGACTACCCTAACATGCTACATGCCACCCCTACTTGAATCAAAGCCCAGCTCCTCAGACTGGCATTATTATGACTTGTCTTTCTTTCTTTTAGTCTTAATTCATTCTATCCATCCATATCCCCCCACACTCCCTATATTCCAGCAGTTTCCCAAACTCCACAGTCTACCTCCACCAAGCCTCCCCCTCAATCTGTATCTAGATATCTTCCCCTCTACTTTGCTGAGGCCTCCCACCTGTTAATGCTCAAATCACTTGGAACCTGCTTCGGTGTGTGCACACAGCATCCTCTGGATGGAATGGAAGCACCGTGGGGGCAAGGACAGTCTCCTTTGGGCCTTTCTGTCCCCAGAATTGAGCACAGTGTTGCCACAAAGTAGGCGTCTAACTAACGTGGGCTGAATTGAATGGGATTTCTCCTGACATCATAGCAGGCAGGGCCTAAAGAGAAAGTCTCCATTTCCCTTCTCCCTGTTCCTTTGCAGTACGCATACACCTTAGCTAACTTCATCCAGTCCCAGGACATCAGCTCCCTGAAGGTTTGGACAAGTCACATGAAGAGGACAATTCAGACAGCTGAGGCCCTGCGGGTCCCTTATGAACAGTGGAAAGCTCTGAATGAGATAGATGCTGTGAGTGAGGGAGAGAGGGATGGAGGGAGGGATGGGGGATGGATGGATGAGTGGAGGGAGAGAAGGAGTGGGGGGAAAGAGGAGTCATGGAGGGAGGGAAGGATGCATGGAGGGAGAGAGGGAAGAAGAGAGGAAAGGATAGAGGGATGAGGGAGGGATAGAGGGATGGATGGAGGGAGGGAGAAATGGATGGAAGGAGGAAAGGACGGAGGGAAGAAGGGATAGAGGGAGGAAGGCCTGGCAACTCAAGAGGAGGATGCTACCCCAGATGCTACTGGGGGATATGGCCTTGTGGAGCAAGAGAGATAGCCTAGCAAGTTCCCTGAAGACAGTGACTTGCTGCAGAGACCCCAGCATGCACACACATACCATCCCAATACATATTCATACATGTATGTACATACACACAAACACAACACAGACGCATATACATGCACATACCACAAACAGGCAGAAAGTAAAGCCATCCACATACACTTCACAGACACACTGAATGGGACACATAGCTATAGATGTGCCAGACACACATGTACAACAAGTACTAAGCACAAGCACTAAAAGCACACACAGATACTGTGGACACCCCCATCACGCACACACAGAGCTACGGCAGTGCATACATGAATACAGACCCTCTCACAAACACACCCACTGACACTCACCCCACAGATGCACATACCACATACCACACACATACACACACACACACACACACACACACACACACACTCCAGAAGCACACATACACATTCCCAAAACACACACTGAAGCCAGAGACAGAGTGAAAGCAGACCCTCGCAGACCCTAGCAGGTTCACACCTATTCTGTGCATACCTGCACGTGCATGTGCCCACATCCCAGTTTTCATGGCCCAGGTGGCTTTTCTGCCCCTATTTTATTGACGAAGCTGGCTGAATTTCAGGGTGTCTGTGAGGAGATGACTTATGAGGAGATCCAAGAGCATTATCCAGAGGAATTTGCACTTCGAGACCAGGACAAATATCGCTACCGCTATCCTAAGGGAGAGGTGAGGGGCGCCCAGGGGGAGCACCCAGAGGCTTAGCTGTGCTCCACAGTCTGGCAGGAGCCTCCTGGACTGGTTTCAGGTCCCCTCCTCCCCCCACACTTCCCACTCACTTGCTACCTACCCTGAGCCTCCATCCACAGTACATCCCAGGAGGGAGAGCCCATGATCAGCACTCCTCCAACCTTGCACCTCGGTGAAAAATGACCGGCCTCGTGTGGATGACAAACAAGTTACACATGGCTACAGGTCATCTCACTCCCTCATCCCTAAGCCATTTTGATTGAGTTCCCTGGGAAGCCAAGATGCTCTCTTGGCCGGTGGAGTGAGGGAGACGCCAATGCCCTTTATAGCTTTTCTACCCCTGACCTCATGCCCTGCAGACCAGAAGCATCGGGCTCATTGTACTGTGCAAGAATCTGGGGACTAGGGGTGCAAGCAGTGGGTTTGAGAGGGGGGATAAGGTGGGGAGGTGGGAAGGGCTTTCCCAGAGCTAGCTGGGGAGTTCAAGGACAAAGCCAGGAGCAAGAAGCCAGGCCTCCCAGGGATGTTCCCATGGATGTGCCCCCCCCAGGGACACCTCCCAGGTATACTCCCCAAGGATGGCCTGACCTGCTGTGGGTCTCTGTTCCTCTCCCTTCTTACTCACGCCAGCATCCATCTCCCTTTTCTAGTCCTATGAGGACTTGGTACAGCGTCTAGAGCCCGTGATCATGGAACTGGAGCGACAGGAGAACGTGTTGGTGATCTGCCACCAGGCTGTTATGCGTTGTCTCCTGGCCTACTTTCTGGATAAGAGTGCAGGTAACCCCGAACATTTTGCCCAGTCCAGAGCCCAAGCAAGGACTGGCCCACCTCAGTGTGAGTGGGTATGTGGGAGAAGGAGGGGAGCTGGTAAGGGGAGACCAGAGGCACTCACCAGGTATTGGTAAACAGTCCTTAGTGGACACCCTTAAATCCAAAGCAGATACAGACAGTGGGGGATGGCCTTGATAAGTCTGCTGTGGTCCTAACAGTGGTTTGCTTAGGACAAGATATATAAACATTTAATTAAAAAAAAATGAACAGACTTCTTTAGTAAAAGACACAGACCAGCATTACTACTAAATGCCATTTGCAAAAAAGATGCTACCCACCAGGAAACCTTCAAAGACTTGGAGCGGGCAAAGCCTGCAGAGTAGCACACCTAGTGCTACGTAGGGGTGGGATACGCTTTATCAATTAACAGAGAAGCATTATTGAAAAAAAAAAGGATGCTGTGACTTAGAGATGTGCCTGAGTTCTCCAAGATGATGCCACTGGCATGCATCCTGTGGCAGCTCTGAGAACACCAAGATCTGCATTCATCTGGGTGTCTGTTGGCTAGGCTTTGTATCCTGTGGCATCCTGAGAAGGGACAGCATACCCGAGCGGAGAGGGCAACATCCACAACTCTGAAAATCCCCAGCTAGGAAGTGACCCTGGATCCATCCCTTAGCCCCTCAGCCTGTTTCCTCCTCTGTAATAGAGATAATACAATAGCATCTTACAGGATTGCTGTGAAGAAAGCACTTTATACATTTTCAGTTGAGAAATGAGAGGTACTCTTTGGGTTTGAGATCTCTGATACTACTGGTCGAGTGATTCTGGCCAAGTCACTGCAGTTCTCAGGGCCCCAGGCCACTCCGTAAAACTATGCTGCAAAGCAGGTGCCAGTCTGCATTGACACAGGGAGTCTCCTTGCCAGTGAGCTCCCTCTGCCAGTCCCAAGCCCTAGCTTGTCTATGGAGTTCCTCCTTCCAAGGTAGGTGCAGATCTCAGTCCAACTGTGCCCTGTCATCCAGATGGATTCTCTCCTGGTCATCTCCTCCTCCCAGTCCTCCAGTTTGGATATCATGTGGGCTGGCCATGCTATCCTTTACGATCGCTCAAGGACAAGGCCACTTGTGGTTTTACAGTGCGGATATCTCTGTTTCATGGGTTGCCTTGGCCAAAGAGCTTATCACCTAGGAGCTAATCTGCTGGTAGTGAGGCCCTGTACTCTGGCAGAGACAATCTGGTAGCAGGAAGGACTTGCCTCCCATTGGTAGAAACCTTCAGGAATGTGGGTAGGGTTGTCACCTCCACCGTGCTCCCCCACCCCAGAATGATATGTTGGCATGTACTTTTGGCAATGGGTAGATAGATGGATGAAGAGAGGGGCTAGGGGTTAGGGGAAATGAATGGGTGGAAAGACAGCGGATGGGTGGACAGATGGTCTTTCCTCTGGCTGACCCTTTCTTCCTTCCCTTCCAGAGGAGCTGCCGTATCTCAAATGTCCCCTGCACACGGTACTCAAACTCACCCCAGTGGCTTATGGTGAGTGCCACAATGTACCCCAGGTTCCCCAACTTTCTTCTCCCTATACCCAACACCAGACACGTGCAGATCAGAGTTGGAAGGGACTCATAGACATCCAATTCTCCTCCTCTCCCCCTTCCAGCCACATGCATACCCATTTTCCAGACAGAGAGATGCAGGAGCACACCCAATGCCATCCAGCAAGTCAAGGGCAGAGGACAAGGCTGGTGGCAAGGCCTTCAGACTCCTAGCATCACTAGCACTTCAAGCTCTCATCCTCTACTTCCTGGTCCTTTCGTGGCTCAACTTCTTAAGCGCAGCCTCTGCTCCCTCCTCTCCCAGTCTCTTCTTAACTCTTGGCAGTCTGGCTTCCAACCTCAATATTCCCTCAGCATCAAAGGTTCTGCTCCTCTCATCCCTGTGACACTCAAGGACTTGTTCTCACTCTGCATCCCTGACTTCCCTGCAGCCTCTGACGCAGAATGACTGTCTTCTCTTGGGGCCTGCCTCAGCCTGAACTGCCCCCTCACCTTGGTCTTCCTCCTTCCTCCCTGTCTGCCCACTGCTTCTCAGGCTCCTCTGCTGGGCCAGCATCCCCTAACTGTGGTCGCCCTGGGCTCTCTGTCCTTTTCTGTCATTTCCCCCTCCTTGCTCTCTCTCTCCCCCCCATTTCTGTCCCTCCCCCTCTCTTTTGTCTGTCTTTTCTCTCCTTTCTGTCCCTCACCCTCCCTCCTCTCTCTCTCCCTTCCCCTCCCTTCTCTCCCTCCCTTCTTTCTCCTCCTTCCTCTCTTCCTCCCCCTCCTTTCTGTCTATCCCTCTCTCTCTCTCCCCTCCTCCCTTCTCTCTCCCTCCCTCCCCTTCCTTTCTGTCTATGTCAATGCAGGGGTTGAACCTGGTGTCATTCAAGACCCTTTCCACTTGTATGGTAGAATTGACAGTTTGTTCTTCCCCTTCCCTCATTCTCAGGTTGCAAAGTTGAATCCATTTACCTGAATGTGGAAGCAGTGAATACCCACCGGGAGAAGCCCGAGGTAGGTGGGCACCCAAAGCTGCTGCCTCAGTGTTAGCATCTAGCTGGGTCCTTTCCCACTTACATGGGAAGGCAGTACCCCAAGGCAAGATTAGCTTAGGCAACAGGAGGAATTTTGGCAGACCCTTCCCTACGGCCACAAGCCTGACTCTGCCTTGACTACCAGCCAGCCACCCTGTTCCGCTTCAGGGCCAGGTCAGCCAAGTTTGGGGCTGCCTACTCTGGCCTCTGACGGGCGACTTTGGGGATGAGCCAAAGATCCCTACCAGGTTTCCTAATTCAAAGTGGGATCTTGCTGCTAAGGGACATAGGCCCTCCACTGTGTTGCCATTAGAGGTGGGAGATGGGTCAATCATTCTGTTGGATCCTAAGTTTCTGATCTAGAAAGTGGGCGGATAGCTGGGCACAGTGATCTCAAAAGTGAGATCTCACAGCCAAGAAAGCACCGTGTCTGCTGTCATGTTTCCAGGGGATAGGCCAGGGGAAGGCAAGAGACCAGAAGGTATCCTCCTCTCTCTGTCGGGTCTCAGTTTCCTCATCTGTGTTAGTTGGACCAGGTCGCTAAGTTCCTTTTGGCTCCAAGAGTCTATGGCTGTTAGTGGTGATTGGTTGAAAGAGCTAATGTCTGTGCCCCCCCCACCACCGAAACAGAACTAGCCCCGCCTTGGTCTCATGTCCAGCCACCCTCTTTTCCTGTGTCTCCCCTTCCATGAGTTAGAGTAATCCAGGAAGACTTCACAGAGGGCTGGCCTTGGCATTGGGCTGGAAATGGGGTCTGTCACCTGTATTTTTGTCCTCCCTCTCCGGCCCCACAACCCTCCCTCTCTCAGTGAGCCACGCTCCCACACACAGTAACTTCCATCCTGTTCCTCTGGCCAGCCCCCCACCAACCAAACAACCCTACTTGGAAGACCTGAGTGAAGCCCTCCCTTCCCCGAATGCTCAGGTAAACCTCCCTCCCCCTCCCTTGGCCCAGGGAGTGTCTTGGGGGGCTACCACTCCACCTGTTTCCTCAAACCAAAAATGTGCTGAGGGGCAAGGTCAGGAGGCAGCCACTTGGCCAGGCCTCCGGTGTCTCTCCTTCCCATCCAGCCTCAAGGTAGACAATAACTAGCATTTATTAGGTACCTAATGGGTGCCAGGCATTTGCTAAGCACTTAACAACTCTGGCAGGTAGGTGCTATTTTTGTCCCCATTTGACAGATGAGGAAACTGAGGCAGACAGCAGTGAAGTGACTTGTCCAGGGTCACACACCTAGGAATTGTCTACAGTCAGATTGGAACTCTGGCCTCTCTGACTCCATATCCATGGCACTACCCACTGTGCCACCCGGCTGCACCTAGTCAGTACCACTAATAAGTAGAGCTTTGTCCTGCCACTGCCATTCTCATTGTGTGCAAAGCCCAGTGTTAGAGAAGTGGAAGGTGCCCCTAAGGAAGAAAGGAGAATATAGGCCAGAGAGAAAGACTGAGAAAGGCCCCGAAGGCCCAGCATTCTATCCATGTTTCTGAAACCTGACCAGCTCCCTCAGGGCCACAAGGAATGTCAGGACTGAAGGCAAGGTACCTGAGTTGAGTACAGCTTCCTTGTTTCACAGAGGAGGTGGGGAGTGGGGGGAAATAGAGGATGAGGGAAGAGAAAGTCCTTGCCCAAGTTCCCACAGTAAGCTAGCAATGGTCAGGTCAAGACCCAGGTCTCCTGGGTTTTCAGTCCAGAATTGGTCCTATATTGCCACCCTATTGTTTCAGAATGTGGATGTCACCCGTGAACCCGAGGAAGCCCTGGATACCGTGCCAGCTCACTACTAAGCATCTCGGGACAAGCCACAGAGTTGCCCTCTCTTCTCATTCCCACAGCTGGAGGCAAAGGGATCTACATCCCCCATCCAGCTGAGCAGAGACCAAAGCCAGGCCCTGGTTTAGTTTTGGAAACCAAGAAAGACAAGAAAAGGGGGTGGGGGTAGGGGTGGGGGGCAATGGGGAGAAGCAGAAAAGCCAATGATGCGAAAGGGTAGCCAAGAAAAGCAGCCAGCTACACTGCTCCCAAGCAGGCTATGGCCACCGGCACCCATGAATCCCAGGGGCACAGCTGAGGCCTCACCCCAAATCCACTGGGCCTTTCAGGTGAGGAGCATCTCTAGTTCACATGCTGGAACCAAAGCAGCTGATCCACCCCTCCATGTGGACTTACCTTTCAATACAGTAAAAATCACCAAATTCTGTGTGTGTGGAGAGTCTGAAATGGTCAACCTGCTCAATTCAATCCACTGGCATTTCTGGAGCACTTCCCATGGGTGCCTTCTGTAGGTGAAACAAGACTTGCCAGTCAATCACAAAATAATCCGGGGCTTCCATGGGGTGAGGGTGGGGTAAGGATGTCAGTGTGCTTTCTCATGATGCTCTCTGGCCACCGGCAGACCCCCAATTTCCTTGGGGACACCAGCAAAATCAAAGCCCTCATTTCTCTCCTCTTGCAAATACAGAGGCTTGGACTTAATCATCCCCATGGTGTTTTCCTCCTCTGAACCAATTGAGGTCAGATCAGACAACAGTTCAGGAAGTGGCCAGTTCTGAAGGGGGAGTCCTCTCCCACCTCAGAATCAAAATTACACAGCTCAACACTGCATCACAGTCTTGCCATGCATGGTTAAATATCTACAGAGAAGTGAATGGGCCTGGAGGCCAGCAAGACCTGGGCTTAGCCCCACTCGAATCCCTGTGTGACTTTCTGTTGGTATTCTAGGCAACTCTGACCCCAAGTCACAGGGCACAGTATCCCAGGTCATCCCCATCTCTACCTATACTTTACTGGGTTAGGTGCTGTCTGCCAACTCCCTCTTGCCTCCCAATTGAGGTTACTCAAGCTAGCTAACCCCCAAGCCCCAGGGACAGAAGAGGTGGCCCCCCACCGCTGTTTGAAGGAGGTGTTGACAGGATGGGGCAGCTAGGTGGCACAGTACGCAGAGCGCTGGGCCTGGAGTTGGGAAGATTTATCTTCCCGAGTTCAAATATGGCTTAGGATACTTATTAGCCATGTGACACCTGATAAAGCACTTCATCCTTTGCCTCAGTTTCCTGATCTATAAAATGAGCTGGAGAAAGAAATAGCAAACCACTCCAAGATCTTTGCCAAAAAAAACTCCCAATGGGGCTCATGGAGTCAGATATGACTGAAACGACTCAACACTAATGTGATGCTATCCAAGACCTGCTCAGTCTTTCAGCATACCAGGAGTCCTGAAGCTATTTAAGCAAAATCTTAGGGGGCCCAAAAATGTCAGCTATTTACTTGGGTGGGAAGAAGACAACCATTTATTAAGCTCCTACGATGCACCAGGTACTGTGCTTTCCAAATGCTATCTTGTGTCTCTACCCACCCCCCAGAAATGGCAAGGCCACAGTCCAGGCCTGGAACCTTCAACAGAAGGACAAATAGACATACTTGGACAACCTGCAGGGGGTGGGGGTGGGACAGAGGGGAGTAGAACCAAGACTGTGTCCTGTCTGTCGTTTCAAGGCCAAGCCAGTAATCCCCCTCCATCTTCTACCCCTCTAAGGAGCCCAACTCCTCAAGGCCAGGGAATGGCTGGGGAGCCTCATCCCCAAAGCCCACAGGGGCAAGCCTGGAGACACACAAAGAAACCACAGACATCAACTTGCAGTTTTATTGGACCTGGACTATAGGGATAGGTCCTAAAATTAATTACTGCGCACACAGCTCGTGGACAATGATGCTTCTTGTGTTTTGGAAAAGCCACCTCCGTGCGGCACTCAGACTGGCCACTCTCCTAGTCCAGGAAACCGCTGGAAGCAGATGTGGAGGCACAGGCTTCCTCCTCATCCTCCTCCTCATCCTCAGTCTCAGCAAAAGTTGAAGCTGAGGCCATGGCCGCGGCGATGGAAGTTGAGGCGATGGAGGTTGGGGCAGTGGAGGTTGGGGCAGTAGAAGTTGAGGCAGTGCAGGCTGAGGCAGCAGCGGCAACTGCCTCATCCCGAAGGGCTTCGTTGTACTGGATTGTCCAGCTGCGAGGGTCCCTCTTTTGGATCTGGGAGAAAGCAGAGGCAGGCAGCTGTTAGAAGCCAGGGAGTTCAGCAGTGCGAGGGCCCCCTCTCCTTGAGGCTCAGGGTGTGAGCAGCTACTGATCTCCCCCACACTATTACCTTAGCCACAAAGCGAAGGACTTGCATCTTGCTGGTCTCTAGGAAAGCTCTGGGTCCCCAGAGGAACTCGTATTCCTCAGGATCAGTGCAAGGAATCCGGTTGTACTCCAAATACCTTGGGGATGAGGGAAAACAGAATCCTCACCTCCAAGCTTTGCCTTCTCCCTCCACCCAGACTCCCAGGGACAGAGGCCTAGCCAGCACCAGGAGACCTTCCCCAATACATATAGGGTCAGTCCTCTTTGCAGGGCCAGCACCACTGCCTCCTACACGACCTCATGCTCTCATGAACTACAAAGCTGGCAGGGCTGGATATGTATGGTCAACTGAGAGACAGTGAGGCAAGCACTTCTGCCCCCCTGTGATTGAAGGACCTCATGGGGTTTTACTGTGCGGTGTGTGGTAAACAGCCTGGCCACACTCACTGCCGACTGCTCTGATCACACCATTCTTGCCAGCCGAGGGGTGAGGGAGATCTCTGTGTAAGCACAAGGCTGCTCATGACAAAGGAAGACCAACAGATAGCCACGGAAACCAAGGAGCTGATAATGGTTCATGCCCCAAGATTTACAAAGCACTTTACCCACAATTACTATGTAAGGAAGCTAGAGCAAGGTTTATTATTGATATTCAACTGCCCAGAGAGAGAAAGAGACCTGTCCAAGGGGACCGAGCTGTCTGAACCAATAAAAAAGGAGGATGTGAGTCCAAACCAAAAGCGTGGCACTGCTAGGGCTCTGGGGAGGCCTGCTCAGGTGGTACCAACTCACCTCTGGCGGACAAACTCATCAGTGATTAACATCTTCACATCACCAAACAGAGGGTGCTTTTTACTAAAGACAGAAGGAAAAATGATTTAACTTATGCAAAGGAATCATCTGGGCAGCAAAGTTGGACAGACTCAAGGAAATAAGCCCTTAAGAGAACTAGGCCATGTTTACCCGGAGAAAGAAAAGCCAAAGCTGCTGCTGTCATTCAATGGGTTTGGGTTGTGTCTGACTCTTCAGGAACACATTTGGAGTTTTCTTGGCAAAGACACTGAAGGAGTTTGCCATTTCCTTTTGCAGCTCATTTGACAGATGAGCAAACTGAGGCAAACAGGGTTCAGTGACCTGGCCAGGTTCGCCCAGATAGCTGAGTGTCTGGGGCTGGATTTGAACTCAGGGAGAAGAGCCTTCCTGACTCTGGGCCCATGGCTCAAGCCACCCTAAAGGGCCTTCCAGGTCCAGAACAAGGTCAGGAACAATGAGAATCGTAGGGAGGTAGATATCAAATTCTCACAAGAAAGGACCTTTCAAGAATAACAGATGTTCCCCAATAGAATGTATAGGGGCAGTGAGGGAGGTCTCTGAGCAGAGATGGCCTCAGTGCATACTCCTCACACTGGGAGGGAGGATGGGCTGGAGAACCTCGAAAGGCACTTGCAATACTTAAGATTTACTGCTATTCCATCATAGTGATGGAGGATTTGGAGCTGGAAGGCCCCTTAGCCCAAGCTGTATGAGAATAAGTCTTTCCTCTCAACCAAGTGGCAAGGGAGATTCTGCCCTAATCGTGAGCCTCCAAAGGCCTCTCTGACCTCTTCCCACTGAGGTCACCCAGTCTGACCTGCTCCTAAAGAATGTCTTTTATCTTACCCTCCACTCAGCAAAGACTGACTCTTAAGGTCCTTTCCAGCTTTGGACCTATGACACCATGAGATGAGGTCAGAGACTAAGGGAAAAATCCTGTATACACCAAAGCATTTACAGCCAACACTCTTGGCTGGAAACAAAATCCAGGGGGACTGCTGAAGAAATGAGCATGTGGTAATGAAATGGAATATTATTTTCTAAGAAACATTTTTAAAATATGGAGCCTTCTCTGAACCTTAGTTTTTTCACCTAAAAAATGGAGGTGATAATACTTGCATCTCCCCCTCCCCAAGACAGTTTCAATGAGCCTTCTAGTCCAAGAATTTGGTGAAGCAGCCAGGGCTAGATTTCATTCTTACCCTTGGCCTGGCCTTCTTAGCACAGCTAAAAAGATCCAAGGAGTTGGAGGAGAACACCCAGTTTCAGGGGTTTCCATATCAACTCCTAGCACTATCAGAAATAGGTCAGCCTGCCTGCCAGCCTGGTGTGGGGAGGTAGGGATGCAGGAGACTGACAAATGCCATCCATGGGGGGAGAATGACAGAGAAATGAGAAAGGATTCAATCACTACACCGTACTCTGGGTTAAGTCGCATCTTCTTGAGCATGTCCCACACCGCAGCTGTTGGGGAGAGGGGGGGGAGGAGAGAGAGAGAGAGAGGACAAGAGAACAAAGAGAAAGGGGGTGAATTGGTGCAGGTTGGTTCCTTTAGACCCCATCCTGCCTCCCTCCCATGGGGAAGGGTCGGGGTGCTACTTACACTCCTTGGCGCAGTTCCCTTTCATGAAAATAAGGCTCAGAATCACCATCAGAAGCCCCATCTTTGCTGTCTCATGTTTTCTGGAAGATAAATGGAGGCCATCATTTTCATGAGATGCTGATTTTCAAGGCCCAGGGAACCAAACAGAGTTCCCATGCCCCCATCCTCCTGTCTCCCCAAGCTCTCAGGGTTTGAACCCAGTCCTCATGTCTCCTAAGCATCAGTCATGACAATTCGCTGTGGGCCTCAGTTTCCTCTGTAAAATGAGGGGACTGGGCTAGACTCAATCTAGTGTCCCTTCCAATTCTAAAATGCCTTTTCTAGATTTGATCTGAGTTCTGTTCCTTAGTGCCAATTGACCCGTTTCAGGACTGTGTTAAGTGGGAGCAGGGAGCCCTAAGTGGCTCCTGAGGGTTTTTGTCAGGTTCCCTGCTTCTGGATGGTTCTCCCAGCTTGGTGTCAGGAGCCTAAAGGGTAGAACCCAGGACTTGGGAAATGGGTGTAGGGGAGAGGGGCCAGATTCCCCCCTCTTACGGTCTCATGCAATCATCTTCCAGGGGTTCTAGCTTGTTAATGAGCACATAAGCAGGAGCCTTGTCATCAATTTCCTTCAACTCTATTCCAAACACCTGGCAAGAGAGAGAAGGGGTTGGATAAGAGTGAAATGGAGAAAGACTCTAAAAGACTGGAAGGTGTGAGGATTGTGGAAAATGCCATCAAGCAGCATTCACCAAACCCCAATGTCAGTGAATGAGGCAAGATGGTAAGGGGTCAAAGGATCACCAACTCTTGGGGAAGGGAGAATAGAGCTGGGCCTTGATGGCTGGCTGGTGAGAGGCTGGGATGGACTTGGGAAGTAGAAAGGACTCCAGGCAAAACAGATGGGTGTAATTTAGGGTCAAGGTGGCAGTAGGAAAGAGGATGTAGATCTGGACTTAACATCTAGATGCTCTGAGGAATTGGGGCAAATGGCAAAAGTGGGGCATTGGCTTAAAATGCTGATAGGTGGAGGGTTGGGCAGTCCATGAAGACAAGAGTCCAGGGCTCTAGTCACCAGCCATAAAATGAGGGGAGAATTACACTGGTTATTGTCCAGCTAATATGTGATCATTTGGGAGCATCCACTGACCTCCTCCAACATCTGGCCAGCTCGGTCGAGGATCTCTGTAGTCATATCCTTGTACTCTTTAATTATAGTATTCACAATATCTATGGGGAATAAAGAAGAGCCACAGCTTCAACTTCCTTCTCACCAAACGCCAGATCTGCCTCAGGTCCCCTCCCACAGGCTCTCATTCTGGGTCTTTTCCCAGCACTGTGCATGGGTTGGTCACTTGTTGCTGTCTGGATTCTCATTAAACTGTTTTTTCCTAGTTCTCCAACCTGTGTGCTCCTTCAACCTCCTTCACTGGGTCTTCACACAAGGTATCTCTAAGATAAAAACGTATGTACCTCTGCCCAGCCACTGAGACTTAGATGAGGTGCTGGGAAAAATCTAAACCCAAATACACAAATAGGAGTCTGAAGTCCTCTTAGTGGCAGGAAGGAAACCCAGCCAGGGCACACCTGGTAAAGGTGGGTTCTATGGGGGTGAGCTGAGAGGAATCAGAGCACTCACCAGTTCGTTGGATGGGCACTTTTGTCTGGTCCTTCACTAGCAGGTATTGAACCACCTCACAGACCTGGGGAGAGGACATGAGGTTATATGTCAAGAGAGACCAAAGGCTGTGGCTATCAGAGGAAGGTGAAGGAAAGAGAGGGGAAACAGATGACAAAGCACAAAAATGGAGATTTGAAAGCTGGAGGGATGACAGACAACTTGAGCTGTAAGAAAAGAGAAAGCCAAGCTCATACCTTCTTCTCAAGCCTGGACTGAGGTCTCTGCTGCAAGATCCCCAAACTTGGCCTAGGAACCTCCTCCTCCTCATCATCATCATCATCATCATCCTCAGGGCAGGTTGATCTGCTGCCGTCATCTGTTTCTTCGTCACTGTTATATTTCTCTATCTACAGTGTTGGGGAAAAAAAGAGGAGACAGGCTTCTGTATTGCAGGAGGTACCTGACTTTGGCTTTCTCTGGGAAGCATGTACTCCTAAAAAAAGGAAAGCTATCTTTGCCTAAGGGGCATCAGAAGCTGCTGGTGAAAGGAAAGACTAATGGTGATTGAAAACAGGCCCAAAAATTACTCCAAATGCACTCCCTGAAGGCTATGTGTGTTGAACCTCCAAGGATAGGTTGTAAAAGGGAGTCTTGTGATAAATGAAAGGGACAAGGGACAGGGCTATGTGGGGAACTTGAGTGCGGGGATGAAAGAAAGGTTGGGAGGAGACTCACCTCTGGAGGAACCTGCAGAGTCTTGTGGGTCCTCTTCTTTATTGGTGATGTTCCCTCCACAGGTGCATCGAGATCCTGAAAACCACCACTGAACCCAACGCCCACCATCTTGTTAGAAGGAACCTTTGGACACACAGCCCCCTTTCTCAGTAACCCCAACCGTACCACTAGGTGTCTCACTAGGCCCTTTCCGCTCCTTGCCAATGCCTCCCGTTCAGTGAATGAGATCCGGGCTGCACGGCCCCCTCCCCAGTCCCCTCCCCTTCCAGAAGCTCCCAGGTTTTTTCCGCCGAGGTCCCCCTCTCCTGGGACCGCCGTTTCCCGCCATCTTCTCCCTCCCCCTTCCAGAAGCCACCAGGTTATAACACCACCGGCTCTTCCCAGGGCCCACCTCCCAGCGCAGGGCGGCCCGCCCCTCCCCGCCTAAGCCCCGCCTCTCCCGACTCCGCCCCCGGCCCAGAAAATGGAGGACGCCACCGCCCGGGTCGATTTCGGCCCCGCCCCCGCCCCCGCCCCCGCCCCCAGCTTCCCGCCGGCGCGCGTCCTTCCTCACCGGGCTCCGGGTCCGGCTGCGGGTCCGGGTGCGGGTCCGGCTGCGGGCCCGGGTGCGGGTCCGGCGGCGGGCCCGGGTGCGGGTCCGGCGGCGGGCCGGGGTGCGGGTCCGGCAGCGGGCCCGGGTGCGGGTCCGGCTCCGATTCCGACTCCGGGTCCGGGTCCGATTCCGACTCCGGTTCCGGGTCCGGCTCCGATTCCGACTCCGGGTCCGGGTCCGATTCCGACTCCGGGTCCGACTGCGATTCCGACTGCGGGCCCGGCTCCGATTCCCCCTCCGGGCCCGGCTCCGATTCCGACTCCGGCTCTGGTCCCGGCTCCGGCTCCGGCTCCGGCTCCGGCTCCGGCTCTGGTCCCGGCTCCGGCTCCGGTCCCGGCTCCGGCTCCGGCTCTGGTCCCGGCTCCGGGCGGCACGAAGCGCGAGAAGCTAAGCCGCTCCTCCGGGCTGGCCGCCAGGGCCGCCAGGGTGGCGCGGGCCCTGGAGCGCAGCGAGTAGCGCAGCGGGCCGGTGTGGGGGGACGGGGAGGGGCTGGCGGTCCGCCCCCGGCCTCCCCCTCCCGCGCTCGGGCCTGCGCGCGCTCCCGCCTCGTCGCCAACCTCCCGCGGCGGGCCTCGGCTCTGGCCCCGCCCACGCGGGCGGCCCCGGCCCCGCCCGCCCGTGGTCTGCCGGGGGCGGGCCCCGAGGGCCAAGTGGGGGTTCCCGCTCATGGCCCCGGCCGGGGCCGAGAACAGGGACTGAGGGAGGGTGACGGCGGTAGCGGCGGCCTGGCGTTCCCGGCGCCTCTGGCTGCCCTCGCTCTCGCCGCGCTCCCTCGACTGCGGACTTCCCCACACGCTCAGGCTGGGCCTTCAGAGAACAATGGAAAGGCGACGCGTGCGCTGACGTGGCCACCGCAGCACGCAGGGGAAGGGGCGCCTGCGCGGGGGTGGGGGAGGGGGCGCCCGCGCCGGCCGGGGAGGGCTGCGCTCACGTGCCGGCGGCCCCCAAACACGTGAAGTGGGGCCGCAGGCTCCTTGGTGGGCCCCCCGAAACACCAGGAGCGAGAGGGTCGCCTCCACCGTACCCCCAAGAGCCAACCACACATACCTCGCGGAGGCCGCTGCCTCGGCCGGGCCGCAGGCACCCTCCTCCTGAGAGGGGCCCTCCTCCGGAGCTGCGCCGGTAGAGGCCCCACACTGCTCCCGAGTTCCGTCTGGGCCCCAGCGGCCCCAGCGGATGCGAGAGCGGCCCCGCTGGGGCCGGCCACCGGGGTCGCCTCGCAGATCAGTGAGGGTGCCCAGTCTGTCCCAGGCATCTAGCATTTCCTCCATCTCCTCTCCTCTGGCCGGAGGGCCGCCGCCAGGCTGCTTCGCCGCCATCTCCTTCCGGAAGACGCCGCACGACCGAGCACACGCACGCAGATGCGGAGTGATATTAGACTGGCAGGGCCCAATGAGGAGAACCTACGTCAGGTCTTGAGATTATGGTAGGGTCAATTCCTCCGCAGCGCCCTGCCCCCATCCTAAAATTTGCAACAAACTTTCACCATTATCACGGGCTCTCCTCCATGTCTTACCAGCATGGACCCCCCCCCAGGATCCCTCACAAGAAGTCATGCATGAGTACTTCTGCATTGAAAACCCCTGTGGGCAGTCAGGGGATCCCACTCCTTACTGTTCAGTTCAGATCAACCCGATTCCACTGAATTTAGTTCAATCCGTTTCTTTTGGTCCAGGTCAGTTCAGTTCAGGTCTCTCTCAGTCCATTTCAGTCCCCTGCCACACAGTTCATAGTGATTCAAATCAGTAAATCCTGTCATTTCAGTTATGTCACTTACCTGGTGCAATAAAGTACTGGGTCCAAAGAGGGGACCAGACCACTCATTCTAACATCTCTGGGCATCATTTCAATTCAATTCAATAAACAAGATAGAGTTAAGGGATTATTGTTTCTGTTGAGTCATTTTTGCATCCTGTCCCACTCTCTGTTACCCCCCCCCCGGGGCTTTCTTGGCAGAGATACTAGGGTAGTTTGCCATTTCCTTCTCCAGCTCATTTTTCAGATGGGGTAAACTGAGGCAAACAGGGTGAATTGATTTAGCCAGGACCACACAGCTAGGAAGTGTCTGAGGCTGAATTTGAACTCAGGAAGATGAGTCTTCCTGACTCTAGACCTGGCATTCTAACCTAGCTGCAGGATTCAAGATCCCTGCCTTTGAATTCTACCTAGAACATGTGTGGCCATGGGAAAACCATAGACTATCTGAGCCTCTGTTTCATCTGTAAAGTGTGGGTCATAATATCTGGGATAACTCAATTCCTTATCATGGTGGGATATATGTATCCCATATATACATACATATGTATGTGTCTGTATCCCCTTATAAGCCATATCATTGGAAAGAGCTTCCAAATCAATGAGACTACCGATTTCCTTGACTTGACTATAGCTATCTGCTATCATTGTTATAATGAACTTTATATGAATGCAGTGCTACCCATGGATGCAGCAGCTCTTTCTAAGCTAAAGGTGCTCAGCATTTTCCCCTTCATTTTCTTGCCATTTCTAGGCAGCAGAGACAAGGGAAAACACAGGAGCAGGAAATTAAAAGACCAGGGACTCACTGTCAAAATTGTTGCTTGCAGGTATATGATATAGCACCACAGCAGGAGACTTAAAAACACGGTCACCTGATTTATAGAAAACAGACTAAAAGATGCTGGAGGGTAAACATGCCAGCTATGCCAAATGAAGATAGCACAGCTAGTAAGCTAGCCCTGAGGCCAGGGTTCTGGGCAACATTGGCCACAGAGGGAAAGATGGCTCTTGCCCCCAAAACCTCCAAGGACCATGCTGTGGTTACTGATCAGCCTCAGACTCTGGTTGACCATCAGCCAGGAAAATAAATACTATTCCTGTAAGAACCACCAGTCAAGGGATAGGAAGATCTCTCAGTTTTCAATTTCCAAATGGAATGACTCTTCTCTACAAAATGCTATCGTATTCTTTGACCAAAAGTAAAGTTAAGAATGCAGATCTTAACAGGAATTTAGGTCTTCAGACCTCCCCAGCAGTGGCTGCACCTCTGCTACTTGGGCATATTAAGACACCATCTTTTCATTTCAGTTTCATCCAGCAAATATACCAAAATCTACAATACATGTCATGCTTTTGGGTCACCAGAAGTTAGGAGATAGGAATCCCATGAGATGAGAGCACTAGCTATCTTGGTGAATTATGATTTATTGGCAATTTTCAAGTCTCTTCCACCCCCACTACACAGTCAGTCATCTTGAATTGCAGTGTAAAAAAAAACTTCTCCACTTGGCCCTCAAGCACAGGTCTTGTCTGATCCCAATTATAGACCCCACAAGTGATCCAACCCATACTTATCTTGACCTCCTTAGAGTTCCCCAAGAATTATTGTAAATACCAGGGGGTGGGGAAGACTCAAGAAATAAAAGTTTGAGCCCCATGTCCATCAGTGACCCCAGGTCAGGACCACCTCCTCCATGTGCAATAAGGAATCTCTCACCTCTCCTCTCCCAACCCAAAAAATAGATACGCTTACCACCTTCCTTCTCTGGTATTCTGACTGAAGGACTGAAGACGAAGGCTTTAAAACTGGAAGAGACCAACCAATGCAGGGATAGGGAACTTGCAGCCTCAAGACCACATGTGGTCCTCTAGGTCCTCAAGTGCAGTCCTTTGAGTCCATGTTTTACAGAACAAATCAAGCCATTACAGGGATTTGTTCAGTGAAGTTTGGATTCGGTCAAAGGGCCACACTTGAGGACTTAGAGGGTGTGTGCCCACCAACTGGGAAGTGGCCAAAGAAATGGTGGTACCACGATGGAATAAGCCAAGACAATTGGAAATTCGGAGAAACACGAGAAGACACATACGCATTGTTGCAGAATGATGAAAATAGAACTAGGAAAAAAAAACAAAACATAGACCAAAAGAACAAGAAAGTGGAACTGAGCTGTTGGGTGATGATCCAGCTCACCCCAAGAGAGGAGAAATGTACCTTCCTTTTTTCATTGAAGAGGAGGGGGACCATGGGAGCAGAGGGCACGATGTCAGACATGGGCCATATTTGATTTACTTTGGCTGAATTGTTCTTTTCTTTTTTGTGGAATTATGGAAGTTTCCCCTAGAATTCTTATCAAGCCTGGGCCAGAGTTTTCTGTGTTGTCTTTTTTCTCATCATGACAAGAGAAGACTTCCTGAGGAGGGAAGGAGGCAAGGAAGAGAGTATTTGGAGGTGATCATGACGGAAAATCAAAAATCAAACAAAGCCAAACAATAATGAAAGGATCAAAAACCAGATCATTAAAAACAATTTGAAAATTCTCTTCAAGTGAGTTCTAGTAATAAGACATTAAAATGTAAGGGATGCAGCTGAATCAGTTGTGAGACGAAGATTTCTATTCCTGAATATTCCTACTAATGAAAGGGAAACAAGGACTAATGAATTGAGTGTGCAGCTTTGTCAAAAAAGCAAATGAGTACAAAAGGAGCACAAAAGACATTGGGAAAACCAAAGCCCATAGAGTGTTTTAAAAAATTAAACTAATAAAACAGAATCGTTTTGGGAAAGACTTTAGCGTCGGTCATCTATATGCTAATTTGATCCTTTTTCAAAGATAGCAAAATCAGAACTGAAAAGGGAATTCTCAACAAGTGGGAAGTAATTAAAGAAACCATTGGAAAGATGGTTGGGCATATTAAGACGACAAAACTAAAAACCTAAACAAAATGGGTGACTCTAGAAAATATGGAAATTAACCAAATAACAGCCATTAAAACAGAGAGAGAGCTTTAAGGCTTGGAGAAAGTTTTCCCTGCCCTAGCTCATTTAAATGTGGCAACAGGTATTCAGCAGCCCTTTCACAGAAGCTCTCAGAAGGGGAGACTTGCCCAGGGGCACACAGCCTGGGTCAGGTCTGGCTAAGTTCAGCCAGATCTCAGAAAGAGAAAAGGAACAAATAGCAAAGGGTGAATGGAAGGAGTTTGGAACAGCGCGCATTTTGTGTGCAGACACATTTGCCAATGGATTGGAGCAAGCATTTAAAAAACAAATCCCCGTGATGCTATTTCGGAATTTTCAGACCTGGAGGGAGAAGGCCCTCTCCTGAAGTCCCTTTCTGAGACCAATATAGCCTTGCTTCCTAAAGAATGGTGCAGTAGAGGAAGGGCCCCCTAGAAACAACATTGCCTACGCTGCTGATGCCAAACTATTCAATAAAATACTGGGAAAACGATTCTCCAAACATGTGCAACACATCTTTTCATTAAAACCTAGTCAAATTGATGCTGGGAACACAAGGGTGGTCTGCCATCAAGAAAACAACCGGCAGAATAAATCACATTCTTAACAAAACAACCACCACAGTCTCAAGAGATGCAGAAAAAGCCTCGGAAACACAGTTCTTTTTATGTTAAAAACAAGATAATGTGGAGGACTGAACCATGCCCTTTCTGTAAGAGGGTCACTGCCATATCAGGGTGGAGGAATACACTGGAGGCCACCAAGTCTGGGCCGTGCTAACCTTCCTAGCTGCCCACCTACCAGGACACCCCTTCCACCTTCTCCCAGGCCAGCGCTGCTACTGGAATCTGGTCCCACCAGTCAGCGTCAACTACTTTAGAGTCTAAGGCCAAGGGGAGAGACGACAGGATGGCTCCATCTTTAGAAAAGTCTCTTTGATCATCTCAGCCCCTTCCCCGAAAGCTGTGTTAACTCCCCGGGTTTACAGGAAAAACTCCCACATTCCCAGTCGAGCTTTTAAGGGCCTCCATGCTCTGATGTGAAAGAATCTTTCAGCCGAATCTCCCAGGACCTTAATGGTCACATATCATTCTAACTGTCCCCAATTACTTACTGCTCGATGAACTCTCCTCTCACTGGTGCTAGAGCTCCTTCAGAGAACCCTCTCACTAGTGGAAGGCAGAAGACAATGGCAAGGACAGGGGAGGTGGTCCTTTGCTAGACTTGGGAGATTTGGAGAGTACTCAAGGATGGGGGTGGGGTGGGGAGCCTCAGTGGACCAACAGCTAGGAACATCAGAGAGTAGCAGGGGCCTGGGGGTTGGGGGGAAGTTACTTGTGCATAGAGAATAGGGTATTAAGGAAGATGCCCAGAGGGCATTTAGTTCAACCTGTACCTCATTTGGGGAACCCCTTAGCCAGCCTCTGCTCTGAGACCTCCAGAAACATTGTGCTTTAGACAGCTCAACTGTGAAAGCAATCACTCCTTAATACTGACCAGAAAAGGCCAGTTTAGG
>CM053775.1:3386013-3399957 GCA_028658325.1 Potorous gilbertii
CAAAGGGTCAGGAGCTTGGTTAGTGACATGATTTTCTTGAATGTTGACTCATCGTTCTCTGACCTAAGTCCACTCTCTAGAGGTCTAAGTCCACTCACTCAGAGGAACAGCAGAATTTTAGAAGTTTTAGGAGTCCCAGTTTACCAGTGAGGAAACTGAGTCAGAGAGGAAGTGATTAACCCAAAATCACACAGCTAGTTAGTGGTAGGGCTGAGACATGAGCTATCTCTTTCCTTTGAGTGGTCAGGAAATCCCACTTGGAAGGAAACCTGAGAGAGGGAGGCAGGGAGGAAATAAACATTCATGAGATACCTACTTGGTGTCAGACACTGTGCTGAGTGCTTTACAGATATTATTTCATTTGATTCTCACAAGTACTCTGAGAGCAGGTGCTATCATGATCCCCATTTCACAGTTGAGGAAATTGAGGTAAATAAGTGAAATGACTTGATCTTGGGCAAGTCATACCTAGTAGGTATCTGAGACTGGATTTGAACTCTGGTCTTCCTGCCTCCAGGCCCAGTCCTCTATCCACTGTGAGGCAGGGGATTCATGGATAATCACTCCCATTTTCTTTTCTTTTTTTTTTTCTTTTCATCACTCCCATTTTCTAGATAAGGAAACTGAGGCTAAGCCTAACTCCCTCAGGGTCACTTAGCTAGAAAATGACTGATCTGGGGGGGTGTGGAACCAGAGTACCTGGACTTGAAATCGCATCTCAGATAATAGTTATTTACCTAACTTTGGGCTTTTCTGTAAAATGGAGGGCTTGCGCCAGACAGTCTTTCAGTTTCTGTCCTGTCCAGCCCTTGATCTCTGACTCTCCCTCCCCCAACATGAAGTGCAACAAAAAATTTGTCATTGGGACTTGTCCAAGCCATGGCTACATGGTGTTCAGAATACACTGTTGCAAGATTGCCATCTCTGGGACACGGGAGGATGATATGGACGTACTGTTCCCGATTAAAGGGAAAAGAGCAACAGTGAGCACAGAAAGAGGTACTGCAATGTGTGCAATGTGTCCTAATTATTGCCCTATCACTAGAAAGGCCAAATGGGTCTGTGCCTCCTGGTGAGCATGCTGAGAAGGGGGTATAAAAAGACACCACTGAGGAGGCTGAGCTGAGGCTGCGTCAGCATACGCAGTGGGAGCTTGGAACTTCACCGAAGGCTGCAGTATCCGTGACCTGAGTGGATCCGTACACAGACCAACTCCTTGGGCCGGGACCTTGGCTCAGGTCAGTATTGGGAAGATTCATAGAAAAATGACTCTGGCTGCCTGGGGCCTGCTCTATGAATCTGGGGTCTAGGTGGGAGGATCTTAGGAAGAGATGGGAAGTGATTGTTTATAATATCTCTAAGAAGAAATCCAATCAGGAAATAGTAAGGTGCTATGGAGTAAAGAGGTTGTGGAGAAGGTCTGTCACCAAATAATTTCCCAATAACAAAGCTTACCTTGGCTTGATTGTTGTCCTTCCTCTTCAAAGAGGCCCAAAATGACATCACCATTGTAAAGTGAAAGCCACCTAGTGGCTGCATGTACCCTTGAGGAGCTTTGACTTCCCATCCAGCTTGGGAGGCCTAGCTCAATCTAGCAGTGTGGGTTTGGAACTAGGAAATTTGTCCCAGCTTTCAGTTGAGAGATTCTCCTCAAAGTTCTGGGTGGGAGTCTAATCCAAGAGAAGTGTGGAACCCATGCCACCAGAGGTAACCTTGGTCCTTCATAGATTGAGAGCTAGAAGGGGACCTCAAAAGTCATCTAGCCCAACCACCTCAGATGGGGAAACTGAGGTCAAGGAAGTTGAGTGATCTGCCTAAGGTCACACAAGGAGTAGTCAGCCAAGCCTTTCACTTTCTGGTAACTATTCCTATGACACCTGGAACCCACTGAACATGGACAGAAACCAAGGAAAGTACCTTCAGGAGAGTCTAGTGTTGATTTTGAAGGTGAATCCTTTACAGAGAAACACACAAAGGAGCTACATGATTTTCTTGAATGTTGGCTCATTATCCTCTGACCTAAGTCCACTCTCTAGGATGACTCAAAAGATTAACAGAATTTTAGAAGTTTTAGGAGTCCCAGTTTACCAGTAAGGAAACTGAGTCAGAGAGGAAGTGATTAACCCAAGGTCACACAGCTAGTTAGTGGTAGAACTGAGACTTGAGCTATCTCTTTTCTTCAAGTGGTCAGGAAATCTGTCCTTAGAAGAAGGTATGTCCTTACCAAACCACCAAAGGGTCCTTTTCTCTCCAAACCTGACCCCAAACCAAGATGGTTCAAGAGATGTTTTGGTTGAGAATGCCTGGGGATGGAGAGAGTGGTGATGGGGGGTGTGTTTTGGTGTGGAAAGAGATGTGGAAAAGGAATGCTGAGATATTCCAAGGGATTCTTCATGAGGAGGGGCATAGCCTTAAAGATCAGGTGAAGTTCTTGATGTGAGGGGGCTCTTCCTCATTTGACATAGCACATGATCATTCTCTCTCTCTCTCTCCCTGTCTCATCAGGGAGCAGATGCCTCTTCCTTTCTAAAACTGGTCACCACTACTGAGACAGGAACATCTGCCATACTCTGACTGGAGGAAAAGGAGACCACATCTTGCCTTGCACCAAAACTTCAGCTCTTTGGTCACTCTAACTGCTGAACTTACCTGCCACCTCACCAAAACCTTTGGTGGGCTTTTGGGACTGTCCTGTCCCTGTGCAGAAGCATGAGCAGTACATCTACTTTCCTGCCTGTCATTCAGGAGGATATCTCAAGCTTCTGGACAGATCAGGAAAGAAAGTTTCCAGATGGAGGTAATCAGGTCCAAACCCGGGTGCTTGACCCAGTGGCCCAGCAAAGCCAGGCTCCACCTCTGCATTCTCATCCTCTCTTCAGGTGGGTAGGGCATGGGCAAGGATGGAGCTGGAAGAAAAGAGGGGGACGGGAAGCAGTAGAGAATTGAAAGGAGGGGGTCTGGGAGTATTACGAGAGAGAGAGAAAAGAAGAGGAAACAGAAGCTCTCAAAGGTTAAGTGACTTGCTTGTAGTCTTACAGGTATGAAGTGGGATATGAACAAAGGGTTGTGTTTAATCTCTGTGTGGCCTGTCTTCTGTAAATTGGCTGTAATACTACACGATTGAACGACCTCACAGAGTGGTTTTGAGGAAAGCACAGGCAGACAAGCAGCCAGCCTTTCTCTGGGGAGGGCATCTCTCCTGGAACATGCTGTGGTTGGCATCACCTACCTTGGTTCCTTTTTCATTGCCACAGCTTTCCTCTACTCTCTAGAGACCTCTGTGTGCCTCAATATAATTCCACAGAAGTTCCTCCTCCCTGTCTCTGGCAGTGTTGGGGAGCCCTTAGACACAATCCATTTGAAATCTGTAATGAATCAGACATTCTTACTGAAGGAAACTCCCAATTCTTTCTTTGAGGCTCTTCAAGGGCCGACTGGTCTGTGGAGGCACTGAAAGTGCCAACTTTGGCTTACGGAAAGCCTCAAGAAAATGCCCTTGTCTGCCCAGGAACTGGAAGTTTTCATTCACTTACCTCATTTTACCTGGAGCTGAATGTCCCACTTGAATGAAATCAAAAAGATTGTTTTACATGCAAAAGTTCATACTTACCATGGTTACAAACCACTGCTGCTTCCTCCTTGCCCTCTTCACTCACTGATTCATTCATTCATCAGACATTCATTCAGCATCACTGTGCGCTGGTTAACGGGGATTGGGTTGTGTTTGTCCTCTGTTTTCCAAGACCATGCCATCAGAGAAATGATGACATGACTTGAATTTGACTTTGTTTTGAGTGAGGGAGGGCTGTGCAGGTCACCAGTCTCACTTTCTCCTCCTGAGCCATCTGGATCCAGTGACCAGATATTCATCAGGATGATTGATTGGAGATGGCCCAGGATGCCATGGGAGACCTTGGCTTTTTTCAGCTAAGGCCTATTCAAGTGCTCACTTAGAGTGAGGGAATAACCCCTTAAAGAGCAAAAGAAAAAAAATAAGTAAACCAAGCTGGGAGGGAAAGAGCAGCAATCACTATTGATAACCACTCTGAAGCCAGGAGGGTCCAGAAAACAGCCATTAAGTGGAGTTTGGGCAGGGACCTATTGTTGTCCAATCTATGGGCTTCAGAATGTACTGGGTTTAAGGTTTTGGGAAAGGAAGGAAGGAAGGAAGGAAGGAAGAAAAAAGGAAGAAGAAAGAAAGAAAGAAAGAAAGAACCCTCTGCTTACAGATACATCACCCCTTCCACATTCTACCAACTGGAGATTTATTTTGGGTTAACAGGCCCTCCTTCAAGCAAGTTCACACCCTGCGGCAGCTACTCTCTATCTGGGAGTGGAGTTATTATCCTCTTTTCTGACCAGCATCAAGCCTACAACATCTTACTCATTAAACCCTAATTCAGAAGTGCTTCCCTGACTTGGTTTCCCCCCTGCCCCCTCTCTTTTTACATTCTAGGGAGAACAAACTCCATGCCTGTCCTGAGGCCAGAGGTTCGGAGAAGAATGACTCAGAGGAGGGACTCTCTTATGTCTCAGTGAGCATGGCAGCCTCAACTAATGAGGAGAAGATGCTTTTGCTGAACAAGGCTATGGAGCTCCGGAGGCTCAACAAAGAGGTAAAAACTCCCGAAGGCCTCTGTGACACTGAATACAAGAGTAGAGGCCGAAGGAGGGAGGAGGGCTGTGGAATGATGGTAGTAGGGGGAAATCCTGGGAGTGGTGATGGGGAACAAAGAGAGGAATGAGGAAAAGTGCCTCTGGTGCTAGGAAGGGAGGCCAGGGAGGCTGGGTCATCATGAGGGAGCCCAAAGATGGAAGGAGTGGGAAAGGAGTTCCTTCCCAATGGAGTGGATAGCCTCAGAGTGGAATGTTGGTGGGGGGCAGGATTGGGTTGGCTTGAGAGGGATAGGAACAAGGGGGTTGTCAGTGGGAGATGACTTGAATAATGACGGCCAGGGTTTCTGAATCATTGTCAGTATTTCCCAGGGAGCCGCCTGGGGGCCACCATGTGGACATGGACTACAGAGGGTTTGTTTTCCTTTGGGGCCCCTTCAATCCTTCCCTTCTAGCTTGTGAGGCTGAATCAGGAATGGGACCACAGCTACCGCAAGACTACCTTGAAAATGCAGCAAAAGATGAGCGCCCTGAAGGTGGAGGTGGCCAACCTCAAGCAGCAGCTGGAGCGCCTGACCATGAAGCTGGAGTACGAGCAGGTAAGAGCCCCCGTCAGTCCATGGCGCATGTGGCATTTCCCAAAGGCTGACCTTGGGATTATGGGAGAAGGGTCAGGGCCCCAAAAGGAACGCGAGATACTGTTTGCCCTCACCCTTTCAGGACTTCTTCCACTATGGGTCACACCCCACAGCTTAAGAAATGCTGACTAGGGTATACTGTGAGGCCTTCTTTGGTACTGGACCCTAATCTGTGGGCATCTTTGTTCAGAACAAGAAGGAGTACTACAAGCAGGCCTTTCTTCAGGAGTTTAAAAAGAACCGGGAACTCCAGGAATATGTGAAGTACCTCGAGTGCAAAGTGCAGCAGAATCGCAACAGGCCAAACCTGGGGGTGAGTGTCAATGAGCAAGGGCCACAGGCCAGGATAACAGCCCAAGGGCAGCAGCAGCCAACACAGGAGGCTTCCAGGTTTGCAAAGCACTTCACCGACGTTAACTCATCTCATCCTCACAACAACTCTAGGACATGCTATGATCACCCCATTGCGCAGGTAAGAAAACTGAGCTGCAGTGACTTGCCTGCGGTCACACAGCAAGTAAGTATCCAAAGTGGGATTTGTACCCATGTCTTCCTAACTTCGTTCTATAATTCTGCCTCTAATTACAGAGTTGGAGGTAGGGGTCAGACATTTTGTAAAAAGGGCTTCTGCTCATGTGGTGGTTGAACTAGATGGCCCCTGAGGTGTCCCTTCCAACTCTGGCATTCAATAGTTCTAATGCCATTCCTGTCTTGACAATTCCTACTGGATGGTGGATGGGTGACAGTGGGAAGTAGACCTCTCAGTAAGCACAACACAGCACATTAGTAATGGGCTTCTCTTTCTTTGGTGCCATACATGAAGTCCCAGGGTAGCAGGAGCAGGAATTGGTTGATGACTGAATTGAAATCCCTCTTCTTTCTTAGAATGTCTTTGAAGGCTATGGTTCCTCTCCAATGTTGACGACCAGGAGAAGCTTAAAGGATAGTGCCCAGTACAGGTATGGGCGAGGCAACACCAAAGGACACAAGACTGCACATTGTAAGCACCACTCGGCCATGCCCAACTTGGAAAAGGAGATGACTGACTTGATGGATGAGCTACAGGCCTCAAAATGCCAGGTACTATGATCACAGAACCTGCCAGAGCCAGGGCTGATGCAGTCGATTCTGCGTTGGGCACTTCTTGGCTAGTTGGAGGGCCTGCACTTCTCTATTCCCCATCCCAGTGGTTACCCACCCTTTCCAGGTGCTCTGACGGGCCCTCCCACTGGCACCCTTGGGAAGTTGTCTCTCCTGGCTGCTGAGCACTGATTGGACACTTCAGCAGTCAGGAAATGGGGGTTCTTACTCTTAGGGCCTCCTTTCCCAGCTTTCCTATGTGACCTCTCTGGTTCTGTTTTCCAACAGACTGAAATGCTTGCAGCTAATCCCCCGACAGGGCACAAAAGCCAGCAGTCAATGAAAATGGAACATGAAAACTTCCACAAAAAGGAAGAGGAGATGAGGCAGCAAATAGCACTTCTGCAAGAACAGGTTGGTCCCAGGCCCCACACTGCAGGCATTCCCTGTTTCTGTGAGGTCCCAGAGTCTGTGGGAAGTTTTGAGATAGTTCAGACTGTTAGCAGGGATAGTCCTCTGCCCAGAAACCCAGGGCAAGCTCATCTCAGAAGTCTGCCAAGAGCCAAAAATGAGCTCGTACTCAGACTGGGAATCCCCACAAGGTTCTGACCATGGGACTTGATCAAACCCCATCAGCTCCCCTTCCTTCAACTGGAAAAAGTCAATCAAGAGGCATCCCCCAGGATCCAGTTAGATCGGGCTCCATGAAGCACTGGCTTTGTACACATGTTCCTATTGCCCTTTCCAGTTCCTAGCAATGGTGCCTCCTAAGAATCCTTTGTTGAACTGAATCAAATTCAACTGAGAGTGAGGGGTGAGGAGTAAGAATCACTTTCTACAATTCACAAATAGGAAAAGGTTTCATCTCCATCTTAGACACTAAATGAGAAAAAGAGAGACAGAGACAGTGAGGGAGAGAAAAAGAGAGAGAGTGAAGGATACACAAAGAAAGTGTATATGAGGGGAAGGAGAAAGACAGAGACAGAGGGAGGGGAGGAGAAAGAGAGACAGAAACAGAGGGAGGGAGGGAAGGAGACAGAGAGAGTGAAAGACAGGGAGAGAGAGAAAGTGAGGGATAGATTGTGTGTGGAGGGGAAAGGGAGAGAGAGAGAGAAACAGAGAGAGAGAGTCAGGTGCCCTGATTCTAAATGCAAAACAAGCTCTTAGTAAAGGCTTCTTGGCAGGGGTATTCATGGTGGGAAATCATACATGGCTAGCTGTATGACTTTAGGCAAGTCATTTCATATCTCCAGGCGTCAGTTTCACCAGTGCTCTCTAGGATTTCAGGCCTGTCTATCATTGCAGCCGACCTCCATCCCCTCCATTCACTCCTTTGTTTCCTCTATAGCTCAAGAACTTTGAAGATAACTTTGGGAAGGAACAGATCCCGAGAAAATCTCAGGGCAAAAGCGCTGCCCCTGAAGCCTATGAGTGCAATAGCAAGGAGAAGCTTTCTGCTTCCTTCCTGGCCACCAGGCGGGTGCAGCAACCCAAGCTCTGAAGTCACAAAATACATAAAGAAGAAGGATTCTGAGGCCCATGCGCCTCCCTTATGCTGAGTCTTTTAGGAAGTTAGAGTGGCAGGCCTTCCAGGGAGCACCCCCATCTACCCCAACCACTTCCCTCTCTATACTGAGCAACATTTCCTTGACTCTGGGCCATTGTCTTTGCCGCTCCCCAACTCTCTCCTAGCTTGGACCATGCATGGTCAGATTGGGCCAAGGTCAAAAGTGACTGGAGTGGGATGAGCTATACAAGCAAAGGCTGACCACATTTGAGTCATTTTGTTCAAACCATGAGTTACACTTAAATTCACCTTCTCCCCACCCAAAGGCTGGAAATGCTCCTTCTAGCTTATACCAACTAGTATTGTAGTGTGTGACAGAAAAGCCTGCTGTAGCCAGCATGCGGCTCTAACTGCAGAAGGGTTAGTAGGCAGAAAAGAAACTCCAATTGGATATGTGGCCACACCATAGAAAAAGAAACCAGCAGACAATGGAAGGCAGGACACCTCTGGATCTCTAGTTTTGGGGAGAATTCATAACTGATAGGCATAGAGAGATCACAATAGACAAAATAGATTTTTTTTGTGGATTAACTTAAAGAGCTTTGCACTAACAAAATTAAAAGGGGAAACTACTGGTTGGGGGTGGGGAATCTTCCTAGTATAGTTCTCTGATAGTCTAATAGCCTATAATTATATAGAACTGATACATAAGATACATAAGATAATAGATAAGCTCAAGAAGCATTCCCCAATAGATAAATGGTCAAAGCAAAGTTTTCAGAAGATGAAATGTAAATGATCAATGACTATGACAAACTGCTCCATAATAATGAGAGTGGTGCAAATCAAAACAACTCTGCCATTTTATATCATACACAAAAGATTGTCAAAGATGATAAAAATGGGAATAGTTAATGTTAGAGGGGCTGTTATAGGCAGAAAAGCCCCAAAATACATCATTAGTGGAGCTGGGAATTGGGCCAATTATTCAAGAAAACAACTTGGAACTCTACTATAAAGATATCTAATTGCTTAGATCCTTTGACACAATGATATAATTTTGCTAGGCATTTACCACCAGGTCCAAGACTGAGGGAAATGTCCTAAACGTATGAAAATATTTATAGAATCATCTTCTGTGGTAACAAGAAACTGGAAACAAGGTAGATGCGTAGCCCTTGGGGAATGGCTGGGCTAGCTGTAGTATGTGAATGCAACATGATTTTTCTGTAAGAAACAATTCATATGAATTTGAATCGAATGAGATGTAATCACTAAGGATTTTTAATTGACCTTCTCTCTTAAGTTATCTTTATTAGAGCTGTAGTTACCAGGTATTTCACAGAAGTGGAGGTACTCTCACCATTTCTCTTTAGAAGTCCTGAAGAATTGGTCTTCACTGCAGCCCTTCATCTACACAGTGAAGAGGGAAACCATGTTCTTTTTATATATTCATCTTTCCTATCCACCCCTCCCCCAAATCTCCATCAATATTTTTAGCTAATGACCACAAGAATGACAAATAAATAAAAATCAGTGTAGTGAAAAAGCTGACTCCTTGTGCATTTTTCGGTTCAAAAACTAGCTGGGTCAGAGGAAAAAAGGTAGGATTGGCCAGAAATCAGACCTTTGTATTCAATTCATTCACTAGGCTCTTGGAGCAAGAAGACTTCACTGGGAAGATGGAAACTGCCTCCCTTCTTCATTCCTCAGTCCCTAGTATTTTCAGACTCTCTTCACAGAAGAACTATGTAATTCTCCATTCCTCCTAGTCCCTCCCCCATCCTTTCCTAGGACCCTGCTTCAGGAGCATCTTTAAGCTCTCCCTGGACATGGGGTTCCTTTCTGTGATGTGTTGTAGTGGAGAAAGCGTTGGACTTGTCAACCAGAGAGATGTAGGGTGAAATTCCCCCTTTGACATTGATCAACCATGGGACCATGGCCAGAGAGGTCATGCAACCAATCTAGGCCTCAGTTTCCTTGTCTATAAGATGGTAATGCCTAGATAGGCATTTAGGCTATCCCCAACCCTAAAATGCCTGTGAGATCATAGGCTTATTATGAAAATAAAATGCAATAATAAATGTAATGCATTTTTTGAACCTTCAAGTGTTGTAAAGAAAGCAAACTTTTAATATTACATATGTGCTTAAATGCTCCCAATCCTGAAAAAAAAAAGGTTTCATTTGATCTTTCTAGCCAGTGATATTAGAGCTAGCTCCAACCAACTCAAGAGAGACAACCATAAAATTTCATTGTGAATATTTATACCTTGGATATCAGCAAAGGCTACAAACCAGGGCTTAATTGTTTTGTTGATTGTCACTCTAAACCTAAGAAAATATTAATAATTCAGATTAAACTGAAAAGCATGTTTGTACATATTTTTTGGAGAGACGACAGTTGTTAAACATTTATCAGCACACCATCCATCTTATTCCTCTTTTTCACTAATAAACTTCTTGAAAAAGTTATCTATGAATGACCAGTCTTGTTCCCATAGAATAGATTAGCAGAGAATAGTTGGGTTAGGAAAGAAAAAGTTCCAAAAAGGTGGAATAACAGCTAAAGGAAAAAGAAAGCAAAGACATTTATAATTTAAGTAAAGTCAGAGAACTTGGGATGCAAATGGGAATGAAAGGAGAGCATATGGGTACAGATAAGCTATAAATTATGTAAGCAAAATTAATCAAAGAATTGACTTAAATAATAAAATCCAATGCAAAATGAGTAAATAGAAGAAAATACAAGTCTAATAATTATAACTTTAACTGAGAATGGATTAAAGAATACAAAATCAAAAATAAAAGAGTGGTAAAATGTCTAACAGAACAAAGTCAAGCAACTTATTGAATAGAAGAAATATATCTAAAAAAGAGACAGATTCAGAATGAAAATGAGAAGTGAAAAGAACATTTGCTATGTACAACAGCCCTCACCAAGACCCTGGAAGTTATAGTTCTTATACCAGTTGATTTTCAAAAAACAGAAGTTATAATCACACTACCAAACAAAAAAATAAAAATTTGCAGTGTCACAAGAGAGAAATGACATTATGCTTTAAGATAGCATAGATTTAGACAATAAAACACTATCAGTATTAAACATAGATACACCAAATGGCAAAGCATCTAAATCATGTAGGGAACCTATGACCCTCGAGGCCACATATGGCTTTCTAGGTCCTTGGGTGTGGCCTTTTGACTGAATCCAAGTTTTATAGAACAAATCCTTATTTGTTTGTGATCTGTTCTGTGAAGTTTGGATTCAGTGAAAGGGCCACTTGAGGATGCAGACAGCCAGATGTGACCTTGAGACCACAGATTCTCCACTCCTAAAATAATTCCATAAAAACAAGTAAACTAAATTGCAAAGAGACATAGATGGTAAAATGATAATTGTGAGTCTTGTCTCAGAGCTGAGTAAATCTAACAGAAAGATAAACAAAAAACAAATGATAGAAGTGAACAAGCTATTGGAGAAATAAGCTAAAAGACATATGGCATCTTTTGAATTGAAATATTAAAGAACATGAAGATTCACAGAATCACATAGTACCTTTACAAAAAAAAATAGACCATATTCTAGCACATAGGAAAATTATAAATAAATATAAAAAGATCACAGTATCATAGATTTAGAGCTGAAAGGATATTAGAGAACATTGAGTGAATTTTATCCTCTTATTTTACAGGAAATATGGAAATTAAGGGGGGGAGAGATTAAGTTGCTTGTCCAGGGCCACTCAGCTGATAAGTGTCTGAGGCAGGATTTGAATTCAGGTCTTCCTGACTCCAAGAGCAGGAACTAACTCTGTTTCCCCTCACACACACACACCTCAGAAGTCACTTGAGATAGAGACCAAGACTGGTAAACCATGAAAAATCATGAACTGCCCAGCTGGGAGGAAAATGAAATGGCTTTGAGGTCCAGCCCCCAAGGAAACCACACTCAAAAGGGAAGAAGTCAGAAAGTGAGTGATAGGGACTATAAGATTACAAGAAACTACAAGAGATTATAAGAAAACTAAAAGAGAAAAGAAAACTAAGTTGAAGACTGAACTTAAGCAGATAAACCAATAGGAAATATGGCTTCCACATTCAGTAAAATACAAAACAAGTTCAGTCATCTGTGAATAAATTCTGCATGAGAAAGGAAAATAATCCAACACTTGATGAGACAGAGAACCCTGTGGATTTTCAAGAGAGACAGCATGCTATCCTTGAAAAGTTTGAAAGAGAAATCAAAATTGTGAAAGCAGAACTAATGGGTAGAATAGAAAAACTTGAATTCCTAGTGGCAAGTCTCAACAAAGAAATCAAAGAGGGAATGAGTGATTGGGAATGCAACTACATGAAAGTGAAGGACAATCTGGAAGAAGGGATGCAAACAGCGTAATATTAAAGGAAGGTATGATCTCCATACAAGCAAATCATATTGATATAAAAGACAAGATGTGCAGAGCCAATTTAGGGATTCTAGGTCTCCCAGAAGAATACAATATGTCAAAAAAAAACTTGAACACCATAATGCAAGAAATAATACCATAAAACTGTCCAGAACTTCTGAACACGGAAAACAAAGTGCCAATGGAAAGAATCCATAGATTGCCTTCAGAAAAAAGCAAGACCTTGGCTACAAACCAGAACCAAACTCTAAGATAGGCAGTAAGAAACAACCAATTTTGTAAGTAACCAAGAGAAAGACCTTCAAATCTGAAGCAAAGGAACTTCAAATAACACAAGATTATTCTGTACCTACAAGAACCTGCAAGAGGAAATTGAATATCATATTCCAAAGAGATCCACCCTGAAAATTTAGCTTAAACGTTAATTAAAAGAAGGGCATTCAATAAAAAAGAGCATTCCTGAAAGAAATGATGATTTGTTATATGATTTCTTCCACTTATGTCAGTGTGACTACATAACATCACTATAGTGAAAATATGCTCAATAGGAAAGTATATGTCGAGCCTATACAGAATTGTATGCTGTCATGGGGAGGGAGGGGGGTAGGGGGGGAAGGTGTGGGGGTATAAAATCTTAATTTTAAGGAAGTGATTGTAGAACATTTATAAATAAATAAAATAAAAATTAAAAAAAAAAGAAAAGAAATGATGCTCATTTCAAACATTCCAGACTACAGAAATACAAGAAGGATGAACAAATACAGCAACTCATGACAACCAGATAACAACACAAAGATGACTTTCCAAATGTATACCACAAGACAAGGGTGAAAGCAGAAGTCAAATAGAAAAAAGAGGTGGATAAATAGGCCTGAAGCATTGTGGACTAAATCACATGACACCTTCTTTATAGATGTTTCCAAAAGAATAAAGGGAGAAAAATCTTAATTTGGAAAAAATAGAGAGAGAGATCAACCTAACTCTCATAACTTTGTGAATGGATTAACAATCCAATAAAATGAAAAACTTATGTAGATTGGACAAGAAAACAATACCCTACAAAATGTTGCTTACAGGAGGTACTTTTAAGAAACAAACAAAGACACACAGAATAAAAATGGAGGGCTGGGAGAAAGAAATTGACTACATCAGATGAAGCTAACAAAACCCAGGAGTTACAATCATAATATCAGAAAAAGCAAAAACAAATGTTTACAACATAAAAAGAGAAAGACAAAGAAACTGCATTATGCAGGTAGGAACCATAGACAATAAGTGAAAACCAGTATTAAACTTCTATGCTCCAAATGACTTAGCACTGAAATTCATAAAGGAAACATGAACTGGACTATAAAAAATAGTAACACAATAGTGACAGAGATCTCAATATTCCTTTCTCAGTTATGGATAAGTCTAACAGAAATATAAACAACATGAAGAATAAAGACCTGAACAAAATACTGGGGAAACTAAACCTAAAAGACTTATGGTTTCTTCTAAATGGGACCTCTAAAGGATATGTGTATTTCTCAGTACCACATGGAATTTTTACATGCGCACATGCACGCACACACAGAGACAGAGAGCACAGAGTGAATTGAATAGGATAGGATCATATCTTAAAAGAAATCAAGGTAAACGGTGAGAGAGAAATGTAGTGGGAGGAGAGAGGGTGAAATGGAATGGGGTAAATTATC
>CM053775.1:3400457-3415847 GCA_028658325.1 Potorous gilbertii
TAAAATCAGGGCAGTTTTCCTTGCTACTTTCATGGAAGATAATGTCTAGGCTCTTTTTTGATCATGGCTTTCAGGTAGTCCAGTACTTTTTAAATTATTTCTCCTGGATCTATTTTCCAGATCAGTTGTTTTTTCAATGAGTTGTTTCACCTTATCTTCTATTTTTTCAAATTTTTGGTTTTGTTTACTAACTTCTTGGTTTAACTCATAGTCATTCATTTCCCTGAACTCAGTTCTCTCTTTCAATGAATTATTTTGTTCAGTGAGCTTTTGAACCTTCTCCTCCATTTGGCTAATTCTACCTCCTTCTCCTCATTGACTTTTTGGACCTCTTTTTCCAATTGAGTTAGCCTCTTTTTAAAGCTGTTATTTTCCTCAGCATTTTTTGGTCCTCTTTTAGTAAGCTGCTAACTTGTTTTTTAAGGTCTTCTATTGCCTGAGCCAAGTTTAAGTCCCTTTTGGAGGCAAGGCCCTTGACCTTCTCTGACAGTATGCCTTGTCCTTCCTCATATGAAAGTATGAGGGGGAGACACCTGTTTCCCAAGAAAATAACCTTCTCTGGTCTTATTTTTTTTTTCGCCCTTTTCTGGGCATTTTCCCAGCCAGTTACTTGACTTCTGAGTTTCCTCTCCACACCTACCTCACCTCCAGTTCTGCCCAGCCAGTGCTTGGTGGCTGAGATTCAAATGCTGCTCCCAAGCCTCCCGGGCTTTTGGCAGGTGTGAGGCTGTTATTCAGTGTGAGATTAAGTTCAGCTGCTCAGGTCTGGGTAGGGCTACCACACAGGGTTCAGTTTCCTCAGGGGATTTATGGGGAGACCTTCAATAACGGACTCGGGCCACTGCCTGCTTTGGGAGCCCCTGTCTGCTGCTGCCTCTGCTGCTGCCTCCCGAGGGGACCTGACTTATGGGGACACCCCACTCCCCTCTCGGCCAGTCAGAAAGACCCTCTCACTGATCTTTGGCACCTGTGGGTTGAGAGATCTGCACTGCTACTGGAGTTTCTGTCCCTGAAGCCTGCTTGGATCTGGTCCTCCTGGTGCTGTGTGGCCAAGGCAGGGCTGGACTCTGCTCCACGTCCAGTGCATGAGAGACCTTTCCTGTTGGTGTTTCATGTCTCTCTGGAACAGAAATCTCCTCCACTCAGTTGTTCTGTGGTTTCTACTGCTCTAGAATTTGTTGAGAGTTCTTCTTTATAGGTATTTTATGGGCTGTGGAGTAAGAGCTAAGCATCTGTGTATCTTTCTACTCTGCCATCTTGGCTCCTCCCTGAGCTTGGAATTTTCTGACCCACTCTGCCATCTTCCCAGAATCCTCTCCACCATATTCTGTTTTAAGAGAGTTGTCACATCTTTTCTTCCCCAGAAGTTTGTAAGCCTCCTTGAGAGCAGGTCCTATTGTAGCCATTGTGTCCCCAGGGCTTAGCAAAGTACCTGGCACACAGTAGTTGCTTATTGAATGATGCTTTGAGTCAACTTGACCCTCATCCAGTTGTGATGGAGGCATCTGGGAGTCATGATGGTCTTCCTGTGAGAAAGCTTCCTGATGTTGACAAAGTTGCTTTATCTCTCTGGGCCTCAGTTTCCTAGTCTGTAAAAGGAGGTGATTAAATGATCCTTGGTGTGTGTACTCACCTTGGACCTCTTCAATGCCACTTTGGCATAGGCATTACCTATGGAATCATGATTTGGGAAGACGGTTTGTGCATTTCCACAAGTCCGAGGTCCTCAATTTGTACATTGAACTTTCTTTTATGCAACTCTGTGACCCAGTGGGGAGAGAGCCCTGATTTTGGAATCAGTCAATACTTACTCTATGACTCTGCATGTGACATTTCCTGATGTGTGAGTCTGGGAAGATCTCTCAACCTATGGGAACCTCAGTTTCCTCTTCTGGAAAATGGGGATAACACTTGCATCTCCTTCCCAGTCCTGCTGTGAGTGGCATGAGGCCAAGTGTACAAGGCACTTGCCAAAGCTGAAATCACCAGAGACATATCAGCTGTTATTATTAAATGCCCTTTATTCCCTCTAATCATGCTTCATGTCTGTTTCCAACACTTGCCATGGTTGGGGATGGCTTCCTTTGTGCCTGTTGGAGAGAGCAGGCAATTCTCCCAGAGAAGAAGATGCCTGACACGTCTGGTGGAGAGGGGACAGAGATCAGTAAGGGGATGGGATCATTTTAGTTCAGTTGTTTAGCTGTTCAGTCATCTCGGACTCTTCATGGCTTCATTTGAGCTTCTTTTGGCAAAGATACTAAGCAGTTTGCCATTTCCTTCTTCAGTTTATTTTATAGATGAGGAAACTGAGGCAAAGGGGGTTAAATGATTAGCCCGGGGTCACATTGCTAGTAAGTCTTTGTGACCAGATTTGAGCTCAGGTCTTCCTGGTGCCAGGCCTAACCCTCTGTCCACTTAAGCACCACTTAACTACCCATGTATATGATTATAATATAACATAAAGCCTGAAGAAACACTAAGACCAGAAGTGCCACATGGAACTGCTCTAACTGCCATGTCAGTCACTTTGGGATGCCTTCTACTTCCTCTGGGATTGCCTTCAGATCCTTGGGTGCACAATGCAATATCCTTACTGTCCTAGGAGGAAGGATTTCATTTTTGGAAGCATCTGAAAGTCCCTCCAGTCCTAAACATTGGAGCTGCCACCTGTGTTGGTTGCTAAGTGATTGACAGATACTCCTTAGGGCTCAAACAGTCTGAGAGAATCTAGTAATCCAAAGTCAGTTTCTGCTGTAGATAAACATGGACTTTGCATGTAACTCTCAAAGAAGAAACAAGAGCAAGCCTTGTAATGTGCACGTGGCCACCTGAGCTGAGCTCGAAGGACACAAAAGTTTCCCCTCTGTGTCTCACTTCTCCCCTATTTGGGCCATGGCCCTCAGGGCTGATACTCCTGAACAATCAAGTGTAAAACTGGCCGAGGTAATGGTTAGTAGGGTCCATGCCTCCCCATCTCATTCATTCACAGCATCTTGCAGACTTTTGCTTATTTTTCAGTTTCACTCCATTTTCTGTAGCGTTTTGGGGGCTGAGGGAGAAGGACCAGGTTGAGAGATATGATTCCCTAAGAGATTCCAAAGCAGATGTTTCATGACTTTTGCGTGCCAGGAGAGTAGCCTAGTGGATAAGCCTGTGGGCCCCTTCTCAGAATAATTAGGAGATTTCATTTAAATCATGAAACCTCATCCATAGGAAGCAGCCGAGCTTGTTTCCTTGGTTACAGACAAGTGGACATGCACAGAGCTCATGCCTTAGATATGCGATGCTTATCACTCCATGTTCTCATCCTGTACTATCCACCCATCCTCTGAGACATGTAACCACAGATACCTGCAATATCACAAAGTCCCCCCTTTCCTTCCATGCCCATATTTATTGACATGACATTAGGATATGGATTAGAGCCTTAAAAAAGGCTTGGGGCCAAATGAGGGGCTCGTAGCAGCCAAAGGCAGGGCATGTATATGTAATATAATGACTTAGTGATGTTGGCCAAGGCCTCGACTTCGTGTTGTTCTCTGATTGAGAATTTCAAGTATGGGATTCTGCTCTTTTATCATCAAGATGCTGCAGAGCATTTCAAAATCTCTCCTTCTCAGTCACGGATAAAAGGTTGTTTGTTGACAAATCACTAGTTCCTCCATTTTGCAAGTACTTATCTCTTCATTGTTTGTTTCTTACCTTTTTGTCACTGGCAAAAACCTATGATCTTTCCTAGTCTTCCCCTCTTTCATTCCTGTGTAATTTCCCTATAACCCACCCCATGGTCAATTGGTAACAGTTCTCTGACCCATATTCAGCACTGGAAAAAAGAAAGCATTGATTACCAAGAAACACCAACGTTCCTGGCCTTCCAATATCCCTTTGTGGGGAAATCTGAATCTTAGTACCAATGAAAGACAGGGAGGTGAACCTAGATTTGGCCCAGACCTAGTGTAGCACCTTACATGGAGCCAACAGTGACTGAGCTCCTGCTTGGATGTAGGCTCTCAGACCCCTTGGGAGGAGGGCTAAGGCACATACACAGATAAGTATGTTACAAGAAAGAATGTGCTATGGTCAAGGAGATTGGAGGGAATCAGGGAAGGCTTCTTGGAGGTGACACCTGACTTGGTCCTAGGAGAAGGGAGGTTTTAGCAGGTGGTGGTGAGGCAGACGTTATTCCCACCCTGAGGGACAAAGAACCTATACAAATGCACAGAGGAGGAGGGAGCCCAGAGGAGGGTGAAAAGAAGCACCTGGAAACACAGGGAGCACAAGACCTCAGGCTCTAACAAGACAGTTTGGGTATAGATGGAGAGCCTTCAATGCCAGGCTCAGGAGACTGGCTCACCAGCCCATCAGGATGAAATAGACTGAAGGTATTTGAGCAGGAGAGAGGAATGATCACAGAGGTGAGGAAGGAGTGTTATTACTTTAGGGACTATTGGCCAGGCTGAGTTGGAGAGGGCAGGCCCTGTTGTCTGTGAGACCAAGTCAGGAGGCTTTTGGGATGGCCCAGATGACAGGGGGTCAGGGTCTGTGTGAGAGGGGTGGCCATGAGGATGGATAGATCCCAATTGGCCCTTGTGATGCCAAGAGGTATTTGTTGATCATTTCAGGGCAAGAGCCTCCAAGAGACTCCCATGCCTCCTGTCTTTTTTTCTACCTTGCATCCCTGACCTTTTCAAGGAAGGAGGGTCTCTGATGATACTGTAACAATACTGTAAAGATTGGAGACCCAGGGGAGAGTAAACCATGGCTTGTGGGGCAGAGAGGTCAGTGCCATCAGGACATTGGAGGGGGCTTGGGGATAGGAACTGGGGGCACTGCTTACCAGAAAAGTGGGAAATAGGGAGAGTGGAAAAAGTGTGGGAAATGGCTGGTTTAGGAGTGTGGGGTCTGGTTACAATGTGGAAAACCCGGGACCATGTACCTGGGACCATTGGATGTCATCATACTCAGACTATCACAAAGACCTGCTGCTTGGTATACTTGTCACAAGTCTTTCTCCTCACTCCATTTCATCCTCCACTCACCTCCCAAAGTCATCTTCTAGCTATCTGACCATGTCACTCACCTAATCAAGAAGTTCCAATGACTCTCTGTCCCTTCCCGGTTCAGAATTCAAAGCCCTTCTTACCTTCCCTACCTTCCCTATCCCTTCCCACCTTCCCTATCCCTTCCCTCTCCCCCATGTAACTCAGGATCTAGCTTCACCTGCCTCTTGTGTGTTCTTTGTGAAAGAAATTCCATCTCCTGACTCTGGACATTTTCCTGGGCTTGCCGGCATGGCTGGGATGCTGTTTCCTCCCCACTGCCTCCTGCTTCCTGGCTTCCTTCCAGTCCCTGCTAAAATCCCACTTTCTGAAAGAAGCCCTTCCTGGGCCCCCTCAAAGTGACTCCCTTCCTCCTCCGATGTTCTCCACTTTGACTGGCCAACATCTTCTTTATTCCTAGTTGGTGCATGTTTTCTTCCCCCTAGGTTTGTAATCTCCTGGAGCCATTCTCAGTATGTAAATTAAGTTTTCTTTCATTATACTAAGTGGCACCATGGACAGCAAGCTCAGAACTTGGTATCCTGAAACCCTTTGGTTCCCAGCCCTGTTTTTGACCCTTCCTAAGTGGGTGACTTTGGGAATATCTCTGAAACTCTCTGACCCTCAGTTTCTTCATCTGGAAAATGGGAATAATGGTAGTATTGACCACATTGGCCCACTCTTTAAGGAGCATGAGATTATGTATACAAGGCACTCTGCCAACCTGAAATAGATAGATATATGGATAGATAGATAGATAGATAGGATAGATGGATAGATATAGATATCTACTTCTCTATCTATCAGTTATTATTGGTAAATAAATTGTATTCCTTCTCATCAAATTCTCTATTTGTAATGTTCACTCCAAACCTTCACATGGCTGGGGAAAGTTTCCAAATTGCCTTTTTGAGGGAGTAGGCATTTTCCCTAAAGAAGATGGTCCTTGACCCTCTGAGGCACTGAGTCTGGTGGAGAGGGCCCAGAGATCTAAGTATGAGGATGGAATCATAATGTGACACAAAAGCCAAAGAAACACTGAAAGCAGAAATGCCACATGGAACTGCTCTAGCCACCGTGTTGGTCACCTTGGGAAGCCTCCTGCTTTCTCTGGGATTGCCGTTAGAACCTTGGCCACACAATGGGGTATGAGGAAGGATTTCAGTTTTAGAAACAGTCAAAAAATACTCAAGTCCCAAATGATGTGCCTGGTGCTTAAGTTGATTGTCGAATGCGTGAGTGGTCCTGCTTTGGGGTCCAAACAGGCTGGGTGAACAAAATAACCCAAAGAGGTTTCTGGTAAATATATAAATAGTCCCAAAGGCAGTTCCCAAAAAGAGTTTTGGACTTTTCTGAGCAACAGTAAGGCTTGAAATGTGTATATGGCCACTCAAGCTGAGCGTTTGCCACCCACCCTGTGTGAGCCTGTTTCGGGCATGGACCTCATGGAAAATATTCCTCAGCCACCACATCTAAAGCCCTCTTGAAGCTAGTGCTCAGCACAACCCAAGGGCTCCATGTCAGTCATTTAGGTTTCCTTTCTCCCTTTGCATATTTGTGTGTTCTATACTATCTTCATTAGTGCTTTGGGGGGAAAAGAGGAGGCAGGAATTTGTGGAAGATGGTCCTTAAGGTCCCTCCATCTTGGACTAATATTAATTCCGAGTCCGAGTTTCTCACGTCTTTTGTGCCCTGGGCCCCTTGGGAAGCCTCAGACCTCAGCTTTGCAATTATTTGATGTCATTCAGCTTTATCGAACCTCCTTCCAGGAAAGCATGAGAGTTCGTTTCCATGGTTACAGAAGAGGAGAGAGCCCCAGAGCTTCGCATCTACAAAGAAGTTCTATAAACAAGGAATGGATTTTGCTGGGAAGCAGGAGCCAGAATCCCAGGTAGTGCAGCTCCAACTATTCCTTCCTCCTGCAGCAACTGCCAATGAATGTGAGGCCCACAAGTGTGAGCCATGGAGGGCAAAGCCCCTTGGTTAAACTTCAGAGAATGAAGGTTGCATGGGGAATTCCTTCTGGAAAGATGCAGGGATGTGGCTGTTTGAGGTTTTCACAACTTTAGACCCACAATCCCTTTCCATTTTCCTCTAGATAACATGATCTTAAAATTGAATGATTGATTGGACAAAGCCAGGAGTGCATGTGTGTGTGTGTGTGCATGTGTGTGTGTGTGCATGGGTGACTGACATTATGGACAGTCCTGTGTCCCTTAATAAAGAGTTCCACTTGATTTTTAGATTCACAAGGAGGAAAGTTGGTGAGGAGTAGAAATCTATCCAGGGAACAACATGGCCATTGTTATCACAGTAGCTGCCTCCCCTTCCCCCCACCCCATTGTTTCACACCAGATTCATATTTTCTCTTCTTTCAGATCATTTTGAGAGCTGAGATCTCCTGCTAGTAATCTGTGTGTTGAGGACATGATGAAGAATGGTCCTCTATTCCAATGATACCATCTACCATGTTGATCTGATCTAATTCTCACCTGGAAATGTCCCAATTTTTGGAAGAGAAGTCAGTGATAATCACAGCCCCCTTACTAGAGGTGAGCTTGCACTGAGACACTCAGGTTGGCTCCAGTCATTGCAATCTGAAGACAGAGCTAGTAGTAAGGATGGACAATGGGATATCAGAAAACCTGACTTCTAGTGCCAGCTGTGCCACTTTTTGAGCACATGCTCCAATGGGCCCAAGTGCCTTATGGACCTCATGGAGTCATTTGAGCATCAAATGGGATAAGAGGTGGGAAGGCTCTCTGTAAAGTTAAGCACCGCAGGAAAGTCAGGTGGTATCATCACTGTCCTCATTAATGAGGCAGTGAGTTTCTGGGGAACCTGTGACAGTATCAGGCACACATTAGATGCCCAAGATATTGGCTGATGATATCAACAGTGACAGTGATGATCCAGTGTTCTCCTAAAGCAGACATGCTGCTCTGGCTTCTATTTAGCTCTTTAAAGAGGCCTCCATGGAAATCCCCTTCAGAGACTAAAGTTATAAGATAGGAAAAAGACAGGAGCCATGGGAGGCTCCTGCCCTGAAATAATCAACAAATACTTCTTGGCATCACAAGGGCCAATTGGGATCTATCCATCCTCATGGCCACCCCTCTCACACAGACCCTGACCACCTGTCATCTGGGCCATCCCAAAAACCTCCTAACTTGGTCTCTCAGACTATGGGGCTGCCCTCTCCAACTCAGCCTTGTCAATAGTCACCAAGATAATACTCTTTCCTCACCTCTGTGACCAGTCTTTTCTCTCTTGCTCAAGTGCCTTCAGTCTGTTTCATCCTGATGAACTGGTAGCCAGTCTCCTGAGCCTGGCATTGAAGGCTCTCCACCAATCCACACCCAAAACTGTCCTGTTAGAGCCTGAGGCCTTGTCCTTCTTATGTTTCCAGGGGCTCTTCAACCAAACCACTTCAAGAGGCTCCAGGTATAAAAAATGTCAATTGAGCACAAATAGGTCCACAAATTTAAAACAATCTACAATTTTCTTTAAATATATTTCATTATGGAAAGGCTCTCAGATAATGAAACATGTTTTTGGCTCCAAGAAATGCTGCTCAGCATTTTTGTCCTCTTGGTCTAGGAACAAAGGGGATTTCTACAGTGCCTCTTTAAAGAGCTAAATGGAAGCCAGAGCAGCAATTTACCTTTAGGAGAACACTGAATCATCACTGATGTCGACATCAGTGTTCAGTTTCTTGGGCACCTAATGTTTGCTTTCTACTGTCATAGGCTCCCAAGAAACATATGGTCCCCTTCACTGAGCACTGTGATGATGTTGCTTGGCCTTCCTGTGGTGCTTAACTCTACACAGAGCCTTCAGAGAGCATTTGACATTCACAATCATCCCATGAGGTCCTCAGGGTGCTCAGGTCATTGGAGTATGTACCTAAAAAGGGGCACACCTGCCACTAGAACCCAGGTGTTCTAATGGCCCATCATCTGTCCCTTCTACTAGCTCTATGTTGAGATCACAATGACTCAGGCCAACCTGAGAGTCTCAGGACAGGCTTACCTCTATCAATGATCTGTGGTCATCACCAACATCTCTTCCCAAAGTTGGGACAGGTTTCCAGGTGAACATAAGGTTAGGTGAGCGTGGCAGATGGTATCATGGAAATGGAGGGTCATTCTTCATCATGTCTTAACACTGATTACTAGCAAGAGATCTCAGACCTCAACCTGAACTAAAAGAAAAGGAAATATGAACCTGGTGTGAATCAATTGGGAGACAGCCGTCATTATAATAACGTCTTCGTTGTATCCCAGATGGATTTCTCTTCCCATACAACTTTGTCCCTGGTGAACCTAAAATAAAATGGAACTCTTTATTAAAGATCACTGGATTGTCCATAATCTCTCTCTTTCTCTGTCTCTATCTGTCTGTCTGTTCTCTCTCTCTCTCTCTTATTCTCTCTCACATACACACACACACACACACACACACACACAGACACTTTAGTTTTGTTTCCTCCATCACCCAATTTAAGGTCAAAGGGTGTAGAGGAAGTTGGAACAGGATTATCGGTCTAAAGTAACCACATCCCTGTGTCTTTCCAAAAACCCTTTGTTACAGGACCCTTGATTCTTGGCAGTGTAGCCGGGGAGCTCCTCTTTCCATAGCTCCCAGTCTGGGTCTTATATTGGCCTGTGGCAGCGGATACCAGGAAGGTTGGAACTTGTTTACCTGGGATTCCGGCTCCCACTTCCCAGCAAGATCCATCCCTTGTTTGTGGAACCTCTGCACGAGAGAGCCCAAGCTGTGGACCTGCATTGTCTTCCGTAGCCATGGAAACGAGCCCTCTGGCTTGGGTCGGGGGGAGGTTCCAGGAGCTGAACGAAATCTAACAATTTCAAAACCTTATTTGGAGAAAAGACCCCCAGGCCTCCCCAGCAGGCTGTACTCGCTGATTACCAGCTGATAGAACTAGAGGGACCTCCAAGGTGAAGCGCAAAGGGGGGTGGGCTAATACAAAAAGTGAATAAAAGTGTGAAAAAGGACCCAGAAGAACGACATGGGGACACCTAGGCCCTGCTCCAAAGGGCTTAGGCATGGTGATACATATATTTTTTAGTAAAATACAGGCAAGGTTCTCAGCTAAGTTGGGGGGGCACTCGGGAGCCATCGGAGGTTTAAGACAAATTTAAAGGTTTCCTAGATCTGATGGACTGTGGCACCCCTTCTACCAATTTTCCCCAGAGCCCCTGGAGGCTAGAGACTCTCCCTGACTCCCAATGCCTAATCCCGTGGCCATCCCTGACATGTTAGGGGCTCAGGTGCCATGATACCATAGCCAAGAGGAGACCACCAGGTGTGGGGCACTGCTGGGCTGGAAGGCAACCCCAAAAGCAAACCCGGAAAGCCACACACATTTGTGTTCTTTGCCACAAATACTTTTTTTTGGTCCAAAGTAGGATCTATGTAAACAAAGTCTCAAAGCCTCTGGTTTATCGGACTCTCTCATCATTGGTGAAGATCAATGCCTTGCACCTGCATTGGAGGTGGGGAGGAGAGCTTCAGTTGTCCCCTTTGGTGCTGCTGTGCGTGGCACTTTGGGCTCCCGTACTTGAGAGTAGATGTGGACAATACTAACCAGCTCAGGTTCCTGAAGAAAATCCTCTGGGGCAAAGCTGCCATGAGAGCAGCTGGCAGTCTTATATGTCCCTACCACCAGTTTGCTACACCAGATACTTTGGGGAACTTTCCCTTGGCCAAGATCTAGGACTCTCTATCCCCCTCTCCTTTCCTCTCCTCCCCTCCCCCTCTCTCCTCCTTCCCTCTCTGCCTCTCTCTTTTCTCTGTTTCTGCCTGTGTCTCTCCTTTCTTTTTCCTTTCTCTGTCTCTCTCTTTGCCTCTCTCTCTGTCTCTATCCCTCTCCCTCTCTTTCCCTCCCTCCCTCTCTCTTTCTCTTTCTCTCCCTCCCTCTCCCTCGCCCTCTCCCTCTCCCTTTCTCTCTCTCTCTCTCTCTCTCTCTCTCTCTCTCTCTCTCTCTCTCTCTCTCTCAGGCTGACTTACCTCATTCCCAATGGGAGAGCTCTTCCTCTGTATTATCTAGTATATATTTTCCTAACCATACTTTCTCTGATTTCTCTCTTTTGCTACACTTGGATAAATGGATTTCTTTGCTACCTGATATGTGTGTTCACTGTCAAACTGGTGTTTAATGGGAAAGGAGTCAAGTCTTGTATTGTAAAACTTGGGTTTCTGTCCTGGTTTCCCCAATAAAGAGAAAGCAATCAGAAGTTAGCTTGAACCTGGAAATCATATCCCCTAGACTTAAAATATTTAGGAGAGCAGATAGAGGTAATTCCAGCCTGGTGCCCCTTGACTCCAACCTCCTGCTTTCCTACCTACCAGAAAATAAAGTTTCCCTTGGAGAAGAGTGGGGAGACCAGCGCCTAAAGATGTGTGTTCTGCCTCCCTTTGAGCTATACCCCAGCACTGTCTGCCACCTGTAGGGAGATGCCACATAGATCCGACTGCTCCCATTGGCCATATGGTGGGTACTAGAGGAATTCTCCAAGAATAGAAGAGGGATGATTGCTGAAAATCAATGGATTTTTGCCAATAGCAAATGAACAAGAAATAAATGATAATAAAGATAAATACTCCCAAGCTGCAAGAATAAAGTTCTTAAAAAGCAGTATTTTATTCCATGGCTGAGAGCAAGGAGGGATTTTGAAATGCTTTGTGGCATCTTGCTGACAAAAAGAGCAGAATTCCATCCTTGCAATTCACAGTGGGAAACAGAATTCTGTGAAGTAAAGGCCTTGGGCTGGTGTGATCATCATAACTAAGAGGTTCTGCTGTGGGCAAGTCCTCTGCCTTGGCTTCTATGAATCTCTCATTTTATACCAAGCCCTTCCCAAGATTCTGCTGGGTAAGCTGAGGACCTGTAAATAGTGTCCTGCATAGATGTGTGGGTGTCTATGGAAGAATTGACTACGTGTGTGCTGGTGTTTTGGCAGAGGAATTGGAGGAGAACTGGGTAAAGTTCTCAAAGTCAGAATATATAATGGCAATGCTAAATTCTCAATCTCCACAAATAAACCAAAAAGGCAATTCTGACATTTCCAAAATGGCCACACAAGGACATTTAGAGCATGACAAGGCTGTGCTTTGGCCCATCCACTCTCTCCACAGCCTGGAAATGTTTCCTGGCATTGGGGATATTGATCAGGATGGCTGCAGAAGTGACGGGGCAAAGAAAATGTACGTGAACAGTAGTAGCATAAACAAACCTGGTCGGAAAATTGACCGATATTTTCTGTTCATTAGAGATGTTTACTGACTGACCAACTGACCCACCAGCAACTCTCTTCTGAAGATACACTGAACTTTAAAGACCAGGGCAAGGGTAGTGATAAGGAGCACTCTCTGTCCCCAACCAGCTAAAGAGGCTCCAGACTTGGGAAAAGTCACTGGGCCAAATCCAGCCCTAGATTACACACCAGTTTCAATTGTGATAAATATTTCATTCAAAAAAAATATCAAATCATAAGCATGTTTTTGGCTTCAAGAAAAGCTACTCACCAGACTTGTCCTCTTGCTCCAGGAACAAAGGGTATTTCTAATAGAGCCCCTTCCTACCTTTCCTGTCTTCTTACATTTTACTCCCTCCTCCCTGCCACACACACACACATAATTGATGATCAGCTACATTGGGCTCCTAACTGTTATTCATACAAGAAACTCCATTTCCAGCTCTGTGTATTCTCACTGGTTGTTCCCAGGCCCAGACTGCTCTCCCTTCTCACCTCCGCCATTCTTTCCTGGCTTCCTTTGTGTCCCAGCCAAATCCCCACCTTCTACAAGAAGTTATTCCCAGTCCCCCTCAATGCTACTGCCTTCCGTCTGAGATGATATCCAATGTAGTCTGTCTATAGCTTGTTTTTACATATTTGTTCATATGTTTTCTCCCCCATTCATGAGGGCAGAAGCTGGTTTTGCCTTTCTTTGTGTCACTAGGGCTTAACTCAGTCCCTGGCACACAGTACATATACAATAAATACTTCTTGATTTGACATGATCCTTATTCTCTCTCTCTCTCTCTCTCTCTCTCTCTCTCTCTCTCTCTCTCTCTCTCTCTCTCTCTCTCCCTCTCTCTCTCTCCAGGGAGCTTTATAACCTTCCACAAGTTACTTGATCTGTCTGGGCATCAGTTTCCTTATTTGTAAGATTAGGTTATTAGATGCCTCTGGTATGTTTTCTCTGTCTTGGAGTCTTACGTGCTAGTCTGACAAGTAACTATTGCATTATTCTATACAAAGATTGCTTGTTAATTTCCATAGTACTGGTGTCAGTATCTCAAAATGTAAATAAAACTTTTTTTATCATACTGTGTGACACAGTGGATGGAGAAGCTTGAACTCAGGATCAGAAAATCCTTGGTCCAAAGCTCTCCCTCTGATACCTTCTGACTGTGAGGCCATAGGGAACCTCTCAAAATGTCTTTGAGCCTCACTTTTCTCATCTGGAAAATGGACATAGTAATTGGCACCACCTTCCCAGGATTACTGTGAGGGGGAATCAGTAAGATAATAAACATTTATTAAAAGCCTACTGTACACCAGACCCTGTGTGAAAGACAGTCCTTGCCTGTATGGAGCTCATAGTCTAATGAGGGAGAAGCCCGATACCTGATAAATAGGAAATCAAGAAAAAAAGAAAGGGACTGGAATTAAGAGGCATTGGGGAAAGCTCAGAATTCATTAGGAGGTGAGATTTTCATTGGCACTTAAAGGAATCCAAGAAAGGCAGGGTACAGGAGGGACAGCATTCCTGGCATGGAAGCCAGGTAAAAAAAATGTCCAAAACAAAGAGTTCAAAACTGCTAGGGGCCAGTGTTGCTGGATCCAAGAGTATGTGATGGGGAGTAAAGTGTAAAAATGGAAAGGAGGGGGCTATGTCTGAAGGGTCTTAAATGTCAGCCAGAGAAGTTCATATTTGATCCTAGGGACAATTGGAAGCTTCTGAAATTTATTTAATATGTGTGTGTGTGTGTCTGTGTGTGTGTGTGTGTGTGTGTGTGTGTGTGTGAAATGATCAGCTGTGTGCTTTAGGAAAATCACTTTGATGGCTGGAGTGGGGAGAGACTGGAGGTAGGCAGGCAGACCCCTCTCATCCCTCTCCAGCAGGCTATTGTTATAGTTCAGGTGAAGAAGGCTGGCATCAGGTGGGTGGTAGAGTTAGAAGAGAAAAGGGAGCAGATTGGCGAGGTGTAGAAAAGGTGAAATCAATAGATATTAGAAAAGTGAGATATAAAGGGTCAAAGAGAGTGAAGGGCAAAGGAGGACTCAGGTTCCAAGTTTGGGGCATACTGAGCACTAAGATGGAAGGAGGAGGTGGGGAGGGTCTCGGGAAAATAAGGACTTTGGTTTTGGACATGTGGAGTTTCAGATGCCAACGGGTCACCCAGTTCAAGATGTCTGAAGGGCAGTTGGAGATACAGGACTGAAGGTCAACAAAGAGATTAGGACATGAGATAACCTATGCAAAATATTGTGCAAATGGGCAATCGCTGCAGATTTATCAGCTATTATTAAAGGAATCTCTTTTTACTCACTGTTCACTTCTCATGGTTAGCATGGAATACTCCATGGTATGGGGAGGCTTCCCATGTGCATGGTGAAGGATACACCTTGCTCCTGTGGAAGACGGTGCTTGACCTTCTGAAGAGCCAAACCTGATGGAGATCAGTCTGAGGCTGAGATTGGAATGTGGCCTTAGAAACAACAGAATATGCTGGAGAGCAATTTGATACTATGCCCAAAGGGCTACAAAAATATGCATGCCCTTTGACCCAGCAATACCCCTTCTAGGACTGTATCCCCAAGAGATGGGAAAGGTTCCCACATGTACAAAAATATTTGTAGTAGCTCTCTTTGTGGTGGCCAAGAACTAGAAATCAAGGGGATGCCCATCCATTGGGGAATGACTGAATAAATTGTGGTATATGAATATAATGGAATACTATTGTGCTATAAGAAATGACTAAGAGGCGAACTTCAGTAAAACCTGGAAAGACTTATATGAACTGATGCTGAGTGAAAGGAACAGAACCAGGAGAACTTTGTACACAGTAACAACCACAGTTTGCAAGGAATTTTTCTGGTGGACTTAGTACTTCATTGCAATGAAAGGACTTAAATTCCCAATGGATTCAAGGCAAAACGTCTTCCACATCCAGAGAAGGAACTATGGAATTGGATCACAAATAAAGCAGACCATTTTCTTTTCTATTATGTTTTGTTTTATGATTTCTTCCCTTCATTTTAATTCTTCCATGCAACATGACAAAGGTGAAAATGTATTTAATAGGAATGTATGTGTA
>CM053775.1:3416347-3433006 GCA_028658325.1 Potorous gilbertii
GAACACCTGGTCTCTAAAATGCTAAGAGGAGACCACTAAGCCAGGGGTAACTCTGGTACCCCTGGAATCCAGGCAATAGAAGACTGCCAGAAACTGGTCATGCAGGGTAATAGAGGAATACCCCAGGGGATAAAGGAGGGACAGATTCATGAAGGCTGCTAGATATTTGTCAAAGGCCAAAGGACAAAAAACAAATAATAATAAAGAGATAAGCATTTATGAGGTACAGGACCTAGAGATCCCCAACAAGCAACATTTTGTTCCGTGAATGAGAACAAGGAGTCATTTTGAAATGCCATGTAGCATCTTGCTGATAAAAGAGCAGAATTCTGTCCTTGAAATTCCCAGTCAGAGACAGAAGAACACAATGCCGAGGCCTCGGCTGAAGCACTAAGTTATGATGTTATGAATCAATGCCCTGCCCTTGGATGCCAGGAGCCCCCACTAAGACACAAAGTGCTTCCTCAGGTTCCACTGAGTATTGGGATGACCTGCAAATATGTGTGGCCTAAGTGTGAGCGTGTGTGCTCCTGTGGGGGTATGTGTGTACAGGTGATATGTGTCAATGAGGGAGGTATGTATTTTGGAAGGTAAGGGGAAGAGCACAGGGAAAGCATCTACAGGGCATGATGAGCAGCATTTATCTCAAAGCCAGAACATACAATGATAAGACAACATTCTCCAAACAACACCAAACCAGAATCCCCACAAGAATCCTGATATTTTAGCACAGATGGATGATGCAGTGGATAGAGCACCAGCCCTGGAGGCAGGAGGACCTGAGTTCAAATTCAGTCTTAGACACTGGATACTTACTAGCTGTGTGTCCCTGGGCAAGTCACTTAACCCTGTTTACCTCAGGTTCCTCATCTGTAAGATGAGCTGGAGAAGGAAATGGCAAACCACTTTATTATCTTTGCCAAGAAAACTTCAAATGCAGTCACGAACAGTCAGGCACAGTTGAAATGATTGAGCAACAACAATTTTCTTCTTTGCAAATATTTCATTCCAATAAATGCTTTCAAATCATGAAACCTATTTTAGCTCAAAGTAACACTATTCAACAGACTTATAATCTTGTTCCAGAAGAATGAGGCTGTCTATGAAGGCCTCTTTAAGGAGCTGATTGCATGCTGGGTCATCTCCAGTCATCCTGATGAATATCTGGTCACTGGATCCAGATGGATCAGGAGGAGAAAGTGAGGCTGGTGACCTGCACAGCCCTTCCTCACTCAAAACAAAGTCAAGTGCAAGTCATGTCATCATTTCTCTGATAGCATGGTCCTCTTTGAGAAGGAAGGAAGAACACAACACCCTTTAAGGAGTTAAATATAATAAGCCAGAGCAGCATTTCAGCTGGAGAACACTGTCGTCATCACTATCACTGTTGATAACATGATTATTTCTTGGGCAGCAAATGTGTGCCTGCTACTGTCATAGGTTCCCCAGAAACATATGGCCCTCATGAATAAGGATGGTGATGATACCAACTGGGCTTCCTGCAGTGCTTAACTCTACAAAGAGCCTTCCCATCTCTCACCCTATTTGATGCTCACAATGACCCCATGAGGTACATAGGGCACTTGGGCGCACTAAAGTATGTGCCCAAAAGATGGCGCAGCTGTGTCTAGAACCCAGGTGTTCTGATGCCCCACCCTTTGCTCCTGGTGTGAAACAATGGGGATGCAGTAACCCGTTCTAATAATGCCTTTGTTTTTCCTCGATAGATTTCTTCTCTCATACAGTTTTCCGCTCATTTGATCCTAAAAATCTCATGGAACTTTTGAGAAAGGAATGCTGTATTGTCCATAATGTTGCATACACATACACACATACACTCAGACACACACACACTCAAAACTCACAACTGTTGCTTTTCTACATCAGTCCTTTGATTTTTTAAAAATATTTTAGTTTTTTCTCCAATTTCATTTGAAAACAATTTTTAACATTTTCCTTTCTTTTGAGGTTCAAATTCTATCCCTTTCTCCCTCCCCTCATCTCTCCCTGAGACAGTAAGAAATTTGTTATGGATTATAAATGTGTGATTAACTTTCAAATTTCCTTCAGGAAGATGGAAAACACTTGTCAGTGATACCCACAAACAGCTATATCACTGCATCTTTCCAAGTCTTTTCCCTTGGAATTCCTCATTCCTAGCACTTTCATCAGGGGCCTTCACCTCCCATTACTCACAATTCTGGGCCTTATATGGGCCAGTGGCAGCAGGATGTTGGGACAGTTGTAGCTTCTGGGTCCCGGATCCTCGCTCTGACTTCTCAGTCAAATCCAGCCCTTTTTATGGAACCTCTTGGCATCTAGAAACACGAACAATTTGGATGCCTGTCTTGCTCCTGGGGGGAAAGGTTTCATTAGCTGAAGGAAATCTAAATATTTAAAGGCCCTATTCGGAATAAGCTCCTCCACCAGGTTTTCCAGTGGGCCCATGACAAAAAAGATGTGTGGAAGCCCTGCATTCGAATCCCTGACTGTTAGAGCTGGAGGAACCTTGAAGATCACTTTGTGAACCTTCTTACTGTCCCTTCTCCCCCCAAACCATGAAGATGGGTTAGCACAGTCAAATACTCAAAGACATGGGGATGCCTGGGCCCTCTACGAGATTATCTCAAAGCCTCTGGTTATAGGACTCTCATCATTGGTGGAGATCAATGCCTTGCACCTGCATTGGGGGTGGAGAGGAGATCTTCAGTTGTCCCCTTGGGTGCTGCTGTGCGTGGCACTTTGGGCTCCCGTACTTGAGAGTAGATGTGGACAATACTAATCAGGTCAGGTTCCTGAAGAAAATCCTCTGGGGCAAAGCTGCCACGAGAGGAGCTGGCAGTCTCCATTGTGTCCCTACCCCTAGTTTGCTACACCAAACACTTAGGGGAACTTCCCCTTGGCCTCTCTTTCTCTCCCCCTCTCCTCTCTTCTCCTCTCCTCTCCTCTCCTGTCCTCTCCTGTCCTCTCCTCCCCTCCTTCCCTCTCTGCCTCTCTCCTTTCTCTGTTTCTGTCTCTCTCCTTTCTTTTTCTTTTCTTTCTGTCTCTCTCTCTGCCTCTCTCCTTTCTATATCTGTCTCTCTCTCTGCTTCTTCTATTTCTGTCTCCTTTCTTTTTCCTTTCTCTCTCTCTCTCTGCTTGTCTCCTTTCTCTATTTCTGTCTCTTTTCTTTTTCCTTTCTTTCTCTGTCTCTGCCTCTCTCCTTTCTCTCTGTTTCTCTCTCTCCTTTCTTTTTCCTCTCTCTCTCTCTCTCTCTCTCTCTCTCTCTCTCTCTCTCTCTCCTCTCATTTCTCTCTATTTCTGTCTCTCTCTGTCTCTGTCTCTCTATCTATCTCTTGAGCTGAGTTACCTCACTCCCAATGGGAGAGTTCTTCCTCCGTATTATGTAGTATATATTCTCCTAACCATACTTTCTCTGATTTCTCTTTTGCTAGGCTTGGATAAATGGACTTCTTTGCTACCTAATAGCAGTGTTCACTGTCAAACTGGTGTTTAATGGGAGAGGAGTCAAGTCTTGGATGTAAAGTTTGAGTTTCTGTCCTGTCCCCAATAAAGAGAAAGCAATCAGAAGCTGGCTTAAACCTGAAAATCATATCCCCTAGACTAATAATATTTAGGGGAGCAGATAGATATAATTCTAGTGAAGATGAAACACTGAAAATCCATTGGTTTGTGCCCATGAGAAATAGAAAAGAAAGAAATAATAAAGAGATAAATCCTAACCACCTGCAGAAATAAAGGATCCCTAACAAGCAACATTTTATTCCATGACTGAGAAGAAGGAGGACTTTATAAAGGCTTTGTAGCATTTTCCTGATATTTTTTTTAAAAAAGCTGAATTCCATCCTTGAAATTACAGTAAGAAACAAAATATTCCAAAGTAAAACCTTTGGCCAGAGTGACTGCTATAAGTAAGTTTTTCACTGTGTACAAGTCCCCTAGGGCAGTTAAGCAGGGCTGCAGTGGCTAGAGTGCCAGGTCTAGAGTCAGGAAGACTCATGTTCCTGAGTTCAAACCAGGCCTCAGACATTTACAAGCAGAGAGACACTGGGCAAGTCACTTCACCCTGTTTGCCTCAGTTTCTTCATCTGTAAAGTGAGCTGCACAATGAAATGGCAAAGCACTCCAGTGTCTTTACTGAGAAAATCCCAAATGGGATCAAATGAAAAAATGACTCAACAAGTCCCCTGGCCTTGTGTTCTATGAACTCCTCATTTTAGGCAAAGCCCTTGTCAATGTTCCACCAGAAGACCTGTAAATAGTGTCCTGCATAGATGTAGGTATGTCTTTGGGGGACTTTATTATGTATGGAGCTAAAGGTCTGCCAATATATGAGTGTGCAGGTGTTTGTATGTAGGAGAAGAATCCAAAGGGGTTGTTATGGAGGAGGATGGGAAGTCCACAGGGTAAAAACAGAGGTAATGAGCAGCGTTTATCCCAAAGCAGTGACAAGATCACATTCTCAAAACCCCAAACCAAATGAAATCACAACAATCCCAACATTTCCAAAATGGCCACATGAGGACACTTAGGGCATAACAAGGCTGTGCTTTGACCATCTGTTCTCTCTATGTCCTGGAAATGTTTCCTGGCATTGGGGATATTGATCAGGATAGCTGCAGAAGTGATGGGGCAAAGAAAACGGATGTAAACAGTAGTAACAAAAACAAACTTGGTTGGAAAGCTGACCGATATTTTCTGTTCATTGGAGATGTTTACTGACTGACCAACGCCCAGCAACTCTCTTCTGAAGATACACTGAACTTGAAAGACCAGGGCAAGGGTAGTGACAAGGAGAACTCTCTGTCCCCAACCAACTAAAGAGGCTCCAGACTTGGGAAATGTCATTGGCCAAATCCAGCCATGGATTACATTCCAATTTCAACTTTGAAAAAATATCAAACCATGAAACATGTTTTTGGCTCCAACCAGACTTGTTCTTTTGGTCCAGGAACAAAGGGGATTTCTACGGAGGCCTCTTTAAAGAACTAAATAGAATCCAGAGCAGCATTTCAGCTTTAGGAGAAAACTATCAGCGCTGTCACTCCCTACATCATCAGCCAGTTTCTTGGGCATCTAATGTGTGCTTGCTATTGTCATAGGCTCCCCAGAAACAATGGCCCTCATCAATGAGGGTGGTGATGATACCACCTGGCCTTCCTGCGGTGCTTAACTCCGTAAAGAGCCTTCCCACCTCTTATCCCATTTGATGCTCACAATGACCCCATGAGGTCCATAAGGCACTTGGGCCCACTGGAGCATGTACCCAAAAAGTGGCGCAGCTAGGTCGAGAACCCAGGTGTTCTGATGTCCCATTGTCCATCCTTTCTACTAGTTCTGTCTTCAGATTGCAACGACTGGGGCCAACCTGAGTGTCTCTGGACAAGTTTACCTCACTGACTTCTATTCCAAAAACTGGGACATTTCCAGGTGAAAATTAGATCAGATCAGTATGGTAGATGGTGTCATTGGAATGGAGGACCATTCTTCATCATGTCCTCAACACTGATTACTAGCAGATCTCAGCCCTCAAAATTATCTAAAAGAAAATATGGATCTGGTGTGAAACAATGGGGGTACAGAAGCTGCAGCCATGATAAAAATGCCTATGGTGTTCCCTGTATAGATTCTTGCTCCCAAACAACTTTCTCACGAAAATAGAATGGAACTCCCAATGAAGAGATACTGGATTGTGCATAATGTCAGTCACATACACACACACATACACACACACAGAATCTTTGGCTTTGTCCAGTCAGTTCTTCCATTTTAAGATAAAAGTTACTGGAGAAAGATGAAAAGGGATTGCTAGTCTAAAATAGACTCAAACAGCCACACCTCCACATCTTTCCAAAAGACGCATCTTCATTCTCTGCCATTTGCACAGGGGGCTTTGCCCTCCATGACTCATACTTCTGGCCTCATATCCATCGGCAGCAGTGGGAGGAAGGGATAGTTGGAGCTTCGCTACCTGGGATTCTGGCTCCTGTTTCCTAGTAAAATCCATCCCTTGTTTATAGAAGCTCTTTGTACATGATCTGTAACCATGGAAACATGCTCTCTAGCTTCTGGAAGAAACCGTTCCACAAGCTGAATGAAATGAAATAAATGAAAACCTTTATTGTAAAAAGAGGCTATAGGCTTCTACAGCCTAGGGGCCCCTACACAAAAGGTTGGATTCTCTGCCTTAGAATCAATGACTGTTAGAGCTAAAAGGACCTCAAGGGGCATCTTGCACAACCACTAAGGAAGATGGGTTAAAATGGAAAAATAAGTCAAGAGTGAAATGAATGACATGGGGATGGATACAGGGGCTCGGCTGAGGATGCAATCCACCAGGGCTTTAGGCTTAGCTACTGGGGAATACTGTCCATGAAGTCCAGGTTTTAAACTATCTGGAATCAGAATAAAGAGGGAAATGCTATCTGTCCTTGAAAACACTCAGCTCAGGTGGCCATATATTTCAAGTCTTACTCTTCCTCAGAAGAGTCTTAGAGACCTCTTTGGGAATTGCCTTTAGACATCATTTATGTCCTCATCTTTGGATTACTATACTCTCCCAGTTTATCTGGACCCCTAAATAATATCTATCATTCAATGAATCAACATCTAGGTGCCAGGTATACGTCGTTTGGGACTTGAATGTTTTTCAGCTATTTCCAAAAACAAAATCCTTCCTCGTTGGGCAGTGGAGATATCTCATTGTGCACCCAAGGATCTGAAGGCAATCCCAGGGGAAGCAGGAGGCTTCCCAAGGTGACCAACTTGGTGGCTAGAGCAGTTCCATGTGACAGTTCTGGTCTCAGCGTTTGAGTTTTGGGGTCTCATTATGATCACATACTCATACTGACGTCTCCTTTCTACCAGATTTTGTACCCCAGAAGGTCAGGCACCATCTTCTCTGGAAAGAATGCCAACTCTCTCCTAAAGGCTTTTGGAAAATCTTCCCCTACCAATGGGCTATTTCACGCCTATTTTCCATAGGGGAATAAGGTTCATTGAGTAATTTGTTGTTCAGTCGTTTCAGTCATGTCCAACTTTTCATGACCCCATTTGGGGTTTTCTTGGCAAAGATATTGGAGTGGTTTGCCATTTCCTTCTCCAGCTTATTTTTAAAGAAGAGAGAACCAAGGCAAACAGAGTGAAGTAACTTGCCCAGGATCACACAGCTAGTAAGTGTCTGAAGCTAGATTTGAACTCAGGAAGGTGAGTTTTCCTGATTCCAGGACCAATACTGTACGCACTGTACCATCATTTAATAACACTGGCAGTTCTGTTTATGATTTCAGGTCTGCATATAATCCCTCAGAGCGGCCTTGGGAGATAGATACCATTATCTCAATTTTTCAGATGGGGAAACTGAGGTTCGGAGAGTGTGAGAACCCAGGAATAAAAGAGGGACAGACTATTTAATAATCAGTTTTTTGCCAATGACTAAAGGATAAGAAACAAACAATGAAGAGATAAACACTTGCAAGCTGGAGGAACTAGGGATCCCCAACAAGCAATGTTTTATCCATGACTGAGAACAAGGAATGATTTTGAAATGCTTTGCAGCATCTTGCTGATAAAAGAGCAGAATTCTATCCTTGAAATTCCCCATCAGAGGCAAAAGAACACAATGTCGAGGCCTTGGCCTGCATCAGTTGTCATATACTATGTGCTAATTGCCTGCCCTTGGGTGCCCCTTTGGCATCACGCCCTTGTTAAAGTACTAATCCCTATCTCACTGCCATGTAAATAGTGTCCCGTATGTGGGCATGGGGGGGAAGGGGGACTTTATGACTTTTGCAGGTGTTTGTGTTGGTAAGAAGATGTGATCTGTATCTCTTTTAATGGAGGACAGGGGTGGGAGGAGCCCAGGGTAAAAATGTGATGAGTTGCATTGATCTCAAAGCCTGAATACATAATGACATGACTACATCCTCCAAAAGCAAACCTCATCACACAGCGGGAATTCCGGTGTTTTCAAGACTGTCTGTCTCAAGAGCCAAAGCAGGTTTTGAGAAGGCTGAGCTTTGGAACATCCCTTCTCCCCAACCCCTGGAAATAGTTCCTGGCTTCGGAGATATTGATCAGGGGGGCTGCCGACATAATGAGGGAAAAGGAAAGAAAACAGATGTGAACAGTAAGAAAAAAATGGGTCAGTAATTCAAAGGACATTCTCTGTTCATAGGAAACATCTGAGAGTGGTGGCTAGCAGGAGATATCAGCTTTCAAACTAATCTGAATGCTTGAAAGACAAAAAATGTGTACGTGGATTGAAACAACGGGGGCAGGGGAGTCAGCAGCCATGATGATACTGTTTTTGTTTCCTGGATGAATTGTAGATGAAGGGATACTGAATTGTCCCCATCAGATACCCTCATGGAACCTTTGACTTTGGCCAATCATTTGACTTTAAGATCAAAGTGTCTAGAGGAAGTAGGAAAGGATTATCAGTCTAAAGTAGTGATAACCTCAAATAGCCACATCCCCATGTCTTTCCAAAAGCCCTTTGGTATATGATCCCTATTCCTGAAGTTTGGCCAAGCGATCTTTCTTTCCATGACTCACAGTTCTGGGCCTTATACCCGTATCTCTCTGTGGCAGCAGGATGATGGGACAGTTAGAATCGGTTATTTGGTTTGTTTTGTTTTGTAGAGGCAATCGAGGTTAAGTGACTTGCTCGGACACAGCTAACAAGCGTCTGAGGCTGGATTTGAACTCAGGTCCCTCCTGACTCCACAGCTAGTGCTCTATCCAGAGTCACCTAGCTGCCCCAGTTGGAGCTTTTTCATCTGGGATTCTGGCTCCTGCTTCCTAGCAAAATCTACCCCTTTTTTTATGGAACCTCTGTACATGGAAAGGTGGAAACAAACTCTCCTGTCTGCTGTAACCATGGAAATATGCTCTCTTGCTTCTGGGAGAAACTGTTCCATCAGCTGAATGAAGTTAATCAATTTCAAAGCCTTACTCTAAGAAGGGGCCCACAGGCTTCTCCACCAGGTTGCCCAAGGGTCTATGACACAAGGGGCATGGCACCTCTGCCTTCTATTAGAGCTGGAGGAACCTTCCTGATCATCTTTTGCAATCTGCTGTCCCATTTCCCAAAACCACTAAGGAAGATGGGCTAAGGGTGAGGCAGGACCCAAAAAAATGACAGGGGGACACCTGGGCCCTGCACAAAACTACCTCCAGAAGGACTTTAGGCGTACTCCAGTAAAATATGAGCCAAAGTTCTCGGCTGAGTCGGAGGGACCATGTGGAGCCCTGGGAGGTTTGAAGGCAGAAGAAAAGATTGCCAAGAGCTGCTGTGGTGTCACACCCTGGAGGCCAGGGCCTCTCCCTGCCTCCCAGTGCCTCCTGTGGCCAGCCCTGACACGGCAGGGCTCAGGTGCCATGATAGCACAGCCAAGAGGATCAGATAACCACTGGGTCTTCCAAAAACAAACCCAGAAAGCTGCACACATTTGTGCTTTGTTGCCATAAGTATTTTATTTTGTCCAATGATTAATACAGATTACATAAGATGGATACAAATCTGCCATTGGGTAGGTAACATAGGAATTTTCCAGAAATAAAATGGGGATGGCCTCGTGAAGATCCAGGAGTGCACCAATGGCAAAAGACAGAAACCATCTAGTGAAAAGAGAAACACTTAAGATCTTCAGGGAACTGGGAGTCCCTAAGGAGTGACATTTTCTTTTACAATTGAGAACAAGGAGGGATTTCGAAATGCTTCGCAGCATCTTGCTAAAAGAAGAGCAGAGGGGAATTCCATCCATGTCATCGAGAATCAGAGGCAGGATATCCCAAAGTAAAGGCTTGGCATGCATAACTGTCAGAACTATGTGAATATACGATGTGCACATCACCTTCCTGGTGCCCCACGAGCCCCTCCCTTTCCACGAAGGCCTTTCTCAGGCTCCCTTGGGTCTTCTACGTATGTGAGTGTGTCGGTGTGGGGCTATCTTGTAGGTATGGGTGGATGTAAGCATGTGTAGGTGTATGTGTACGGAAGGGGGGGAGCACAGGGTAAGAATATAGAGGTGACAAGCGGCATTTATCTCAAAGCCTGGATACATAATAGTGGGACTCCAATCTCCAAACTCAAGACCAAACATAATGGAGTCCCGCTGGTTCCCAAAGGGAAATATGAGCACGCTTAGCGCATGAGAAGGCTGTGCTTTGGTCCATCCACTCTCTCCAACTTCTCAAAATGCTTCCTGGCATTGCGGATATTGATCAGGGTGGCGGCAGATGCTATGGGGGAAAGAAAAGAACACCGAGTAGGCATGGAGAGCAGCCATCAGCCACCCTCTAGGCTTAGATCCTTGAGGGCTGGCCTGTTCCATTTGTACCCTTGTGTCCCCCGGGGATGGCTGCGATACCAAAGAAGGGACCTGGATGTTGGACTGAAGCAGAAACGTGAATAATGACAATACCCCCCAAAAAACAAACAGGTTCTGCTCGGATTTTTTCTAAATGATCCAGAGCGTGTGTGAATCACTCTGCAAACTCTAACAGGAGAGCAAGAAGACAGCAAGGCTACAAGCACATGCTATAACACTGCTTAACGACCAAAAAGCTCACAAAAGTTCCAGAGAAATCCATCCAAAGGGAAACTGAGCCTAAAAACTTTCCAGGGCCCAGGTCTCTTCGATCACAAAAGAACAATGTGCATTCTTAGATCCAAGCAAAAGGCATGCTGGTGAGCAACTGGTTGACTCTTTAAAATGGATAGCAGAGGAAGTAGCATGGCCAAGTGTCCTAAGGCAGTGCTCCTTGAATGAGACCAGCAGGAAGAAGCTCTCAGGTGCCAGGCCCTGTTCTCACAGAACTTGCACCCTTCTGACAAGCAAAGCCGGGCCAAAGATATCCAAGCTGTTTCCTAAGGAGGGGACAAGGGCCACCGTGGGTGCTTGCCACAAGCCAGGAGCTAGCTAGCACTGGGGTGTAGCCTTGAAGAAGCTGGGGGAAGGGGAGGCACATCCCAGGCCATAGACTAGTAGGTCTACAGAGCAGCAAGCCTGGTACAGAGTGAACAGTCCCTGATTTCAAGGTTTTCCATTCTCCTGGAGCGGGTACCACAGGGAACTCTAACAGGGAAATTGGAAGAGATGGCATCCCACCATTGTTCATTTCCCTAAAGCTGGCATCCTCCTTCAGGCTTTCCTATTTGGCTGGGGGATCACCTTCCATTCACCCAGCGTCCCAGATTCACAACCTGAGCATTCATTCATTCATTCATTCCCTTTGGCCTCCTTCAACACTCTGATCTAGCTAGTTTCCAAGTCCTGTCCACCGAACTTAGAGAGCAGTGGTTTTAACTCCCTTAACCTCTGGTTTCTCAGGACCTGGCAAAGTCTTCTGCACACAGTAGATACACACTTAATAAAGTGCCTCCTGCTGGATCTAGAAGCTACCTTGTTTAGACACTGAAATACAATCAAATGCACATTTGCACGTGATCGAACACATGCCAACCCACTTTCTGCATGTGTTTAAGTGAGGAGGGCTACATGGAGGCTTCAGGGCTGCCACTGGGCCCAAATGATACAAAAGACTGAGAGAAATGTCCTTTCTTTCAAGCTCCAAGAGGCCCTGAAGGATTCACACATTTCCTTTCCTGAGCAAACAGATTAGGGCAGAGTGAGTCCCTCATTCCAAATCTAGAATGGGAATGGGAAGCTAAGGAGATGGGGACTTTTTTAAAGATAGGCATGTAAGAGCAGACTAGCCAATCAGCAGGTATTACTGGAGGTAGACTTGATCAAACGCGTAAAGGGAGGTCCCCCACACACCTCAGCAGGCCGAGGAGAGTTTGCAATGGAACTCCACACGGACACCTCGCTGACAAACCTCTGTCTCCTGGGAGAAGTCTGAGGCAAGAGTGCAAGACAGGCATCTGCACATTCACATGATCATCAAATAAGTAGCCAAAGAATTCAATTGAAATTAAGGAAAATCGTCCTAGGTACTAAATGGGAGCCTGGCTCTTGGGAGTGTAGGGTGGGAGGAGGGCCCAGGAGACCAAAGGGAGAGCAGACTGGAATTAGCACCAGAACCAGTGGCTACTCTGAAGCCAGCAGCTGAAGCCTGGGTGCCAATACCTTCTTATCCTATAGCACAAATTGAGAATATGGCACGTTTGGGCTGGCAAAAAGGAGAGGCAACATCATGGCATGTACAAAGAATCCAGAAAAGTCACCTGGCATTTCAGTGTCCAAGAACAGTGCCTCCATTTGCTAATCAGCCTAAGATTTGCATTGCGAGGCCTAAAGCATGCCATTTTGCTTCTACCTTCTTTTAAAGTCTAGATTTTTTTGGACTCTTGTAGATTGTTCTATGTTCTAGTGAGACAAAAATGAGACCGTTGAGAGTCTTGAGAGTTGCTTGTTTGCTTTCCTAACTTACGTATCGATGGATCGGACATGACGACCATCACGTAGGTGTTGGAAGTAAAGATGTCAATGAAAGCAGCAAAGTTAGAGTTCCGGACTTCCATGCTCTGGAATGAGGCCGCCAGCTTGCTGGAGGGAAAGAACAAAAGCTATTTAAAAACAAACCTTGGGCCCACGGAGCCTTAACGAAGCAATGCAGTTCAGGGCTATCTGCCTCAAAACAAATGATCAGATGACTTCCGGGTGGTGTGTGCAACAAAATGGCAGCCTAGACATTTTCTCCAATCCCTGCAACCTCTCAAACATTTCCAAAACAGAAATGACGCACCAAAGGTAAAGAAACTTCAGCTGTTTCCATGGTCTAGGACACCTACAATCCAAAAGATTAAACTAAAATCCCCAAGCCCAAGAACTGATGCTCATGAGCTTGGTTCACTCAGTATCTCTCCCCTAGCTCCAATGCTATTGGCAGCAAGGTGATACTGGCAGAGCCAAGGATATGACACAGGTTCACATCAAAACCCTCCATCCCAGCCTCCCACCCTTGTTCCAGTGCCATAAAGACCATGGCTTCAGGCTATGGAAGTTTGCTCAGGCCTCAACAGTCAGCTTGGTCAAAGCCCTTCAGCAGCAAAAGCCTGCTAAGGGCTGTAACTCAGAAGAACTGGTGCTAGTGAGAGAAGGCTTTCATCTGCCAGTGGTGGGACAGAGTACCAAGGAACAAAGGGAATGGGATGGGTCACCAGGAAAACAGGACACTCTGCAAAGGAAAGAGGGAGGAAGGGATAAAGAGAAAAAGTGAGAGAGTGAGAGACAGAAAGACTGTGTGTGTGTGTGTGTGTGTGGGCATGCAGTACTCCACCAAGTCTAAGAGAAAGAGTCCAGCACCCAGCTGGGTACAGTTCTGACCACCCAGAAATCAGTTGAGGCAGAGACCCAAGCTGCTGAACCATGAAATGCCCAGTGTGGGAGGAAGCTGACACACTTTGAGACCCGGTCCCCAAGGAAACCACCATTAGAAGGGAGGGAATCAGGAAGTGAGCAATAAGGAAAATGAGGGGGAGTGGAGATTGAAAGGACCAAAGATTTCAGGAACAAGAAAATTCAAAGAACTTAAACATAAACAGATAAATCAAGAGGAAAAACTGTCAACAAAAGAAGGAAATAAGACTTCCAAATCTAGTGAACTAGTTTGGGCATGAACAAACACTGCAAAACCAAGGAAAAGGATCCAACACCTGATGAGACAGAGGACCCTGTGGAATGTGAGAACACAGAACCACAACACACTACTCCTAAGCAGCTCAAAAAAGAAATGAAAATTCTGAGAGTGGAGTGTATGTCCTGTACAACAAAAATAACGAGCAGAATAGAAAAACTGGTGTGTGCACTGGTGAGCCTCGCCAGGGAAACCAGAGACAACACAACAGACTGGGACTTCGAACGCACAGAAGGGAAAGACAACCTAAGAGCAAAACCCAAGAATAAAAAGAAAAGATGCTCATTATAGTGATGGGAAACACCCACAAAATGCTAGTTGAAATGTGAATGCAAATCAAAGGAGAGGAACTAGGTCAATACCCCATAAGGTGCCAGAACACTTCTGGAAAAATCAGTTATCCTGATGTGTTTTGCCTGAAAAAAATATCCTTTACCCCTAAGATTCATATATTATCTTCTGACTATCATTCAAGAAAGGATCCCATTTCTTTCCAAACCAATCACCAACAACTTTCACTTTCTTGGTTCTTTCCTTGAAGTCAGTGGTTCCACACGCCAGTCTTGCCACACTACTACTACCCATGGTCTGCTCAAATGGAAAACAAAGTCCCCCTCCTTTCTGCTTTCTTGTTAGATTGGAAAGAATTTCCACCAAAATGATTTATTCTCCATCTTCAATAACGTGACTCTGGTGTTCACCGCCCACTCTCCTCAAAATGCTAATTTCATGGAATGATTAAGCACTACTGTGTGCAGACCAGAAACATTAATAACACCTACACCTCAGTAACAACTTGTGAGTCACAGCAGCTCCCCATTCAAGGTGAATGCCACATAGAAGAAGGTTGGCATGGGTCACGTCCAGGAGGAAAACCACTATTTGTGTCTAAAAAAGGGCCTGCACCCTTCACCAAACTCAACAAGGTTTCCTCTGCTTGGATGTTTTCCAGTTCATACATCAGTGAATCACCAATACCTCATGTTCCATGCATGGTACACAAAAAAGAACATAGAGCTTGGAAAGGGAAAAATCTGGCCTCCAGTCCTGGCTCCATCCGTTATCATGTGACCTTGGACTCAAGAGGTGACAGTTGCTCATGCTGCTGAGCCAACATCTGAACCCAAATCTTTCAACTCCAGACTCACTGATTTTTCTTCTATGATACATTCTGCCAAAGCCAAAGCCAGCACAGGATGCACTGGGGTGAGCCCAAAGTTATATCAGCAGAGGCTGTGAACTGAACCTAAGTACAGACTAGGTAGGGGGTAGCCAGGTGGTGCAGTGAGTAGAGCTCCAGGCCGGAAATCAGGAAGACTCATCTTCCTGAGTTCAAATCTGGTTTCAGATACCTACTAGCTGTGTGCCCCTGGGCAAGTCACTTTCCCCTGTTTGCCTCAGTTTCTTCATCTGTAAAATGAGCCAGAGAAGGAAATGGCAAACCACTCCAGTATTTCTGCCAAGAAAACCCCAAATGGGGTCATGAAGAGTCAGAAACAAATGAAACGAATAAACAACACAGACAAAAATCCTACTCTATACAAACTCAGAATTCTCCATGCACGACTACAAGCAGCACAGGCCTTGTTAAAAGAAGTGGCCTCACATGAAGCCTGAGTGGAGATCATCCACTAGGGAAAGCAGGAATGTGGCCATGAGACGGACAGACAGATAGACAGATGGACAGCTGGACAGACAGACGGACAGCTGGACGGACGACTCTCACCTGCAGCTCAGCTTGAACTGCTTGATGATGTTGCTGATCTTCTCGAACCTGTGGACATCACGCTGTTCTTTACACTGGTAATGGGAAATTACCTGTGGAGAAAGAGAAAGCAGCCAGGACGGCCCATGAGGTGAGGATGCCCCGTGGGGTGAAGTCCCTTTTCTACAAACATCTGTGACCAGAGAGCTTCCCTTAAGCCTTCCGTTCCATGCATGACATCAGACAGACACAACCTCAAGCCTTGCTCAGCCTTCTCAGTGTCACCTCAAAGAGCCTAGGGATCATGCAGCTGAGGAAACGCTACGTGAGGGAGGAATCGGAGCCTCCAGATGAGCTGCGGAGGCACAGGCTCCCACTCACTTAAGCCACTCACTGCCGTGTGACCAGAATACACCAAAGGAACACTTTTCTACTATACAAGAGCCAAATGCTTCCTGGCCTAATCATTTTGCAACTGTTTGGATCTTGCAGTACTGTTATGTATCTCCCCAGAGTCCTTGAGGCCATGCTTTAACATCACCAGTGCATCTTTCCTTTCGACAAACACTCTTCTCTTGGGGTGCAACCAGTATACAAGTCATACAGAATGGCTCAACATTCTTTATGTGCCCCTGAGAGAGGAATAAGCCTCAAACTTCTTTGTAGTTGGGATTCTTGGCTAATGGGGGAGGGGGAGAAAATGGGGATATGGATTAGCAAACAATTCTAAGGATTCCTTGGTAAATTAAGAAATGTCTTTCTGATAGATTTGAGTCACTGAAACATAATGTGGAATGACTTGGTTTATTTGCTTCTACAGAGCAGCTATGGAAAATGTCTTCCATGACCATCAAAGGTATCCTTGACTTATTCACGACATATGCAACTATTGCCCACCATGGACAAAGACCCCCCTCCCCTGAATAAAACCTGACCCCCTTGGCACAGAAGCTATTAGCTGCTACCCACAGAGGACTTAGGCACCTCACCCCCTACCAGCTGGGACCCCTGCTCTGGAAATTCTGGGAGTTTGAAGTAATGTTCTAAGTCTAACGAGTTCTATGCTACTACTCATGAGGCTCAGCTACATTATGGATTAAATAAACAGGCTTTGGTGGGCAACCATGGGAGATGAACTCATTTTAAAATGTTTTTTTTTTAAATAAATTTATTTAACTTTTTACATTCATTTTCACAAGATTTTGGGTTCCAAAATTTTCTCCCCATTTGTCCCCTCCCCCCTCCCCGATACACTGGACATTCTAATTACCCATATCACCAATCTGCCCTCTCTTCTATCATCCCTCCCTTCCCTTACCCCATCTTCTCTTTTGTCCTGTAGGGCCAGA
>CM053775.1:3433506-3452373 GCA_028658325.1 Potorous gilbertii
TGAGAAGCCAGGTGTGGGCTAGGCTAGGCTAGGCTAGGCAGAAGGCTTCCATTAAGGGCATGAAATCGATTCCACTTGATTACAAATTAGGCTCCTTATATCTCACCCTTCCAGGATGACGGGGAAAGTGCGCTGTTGAGGGCATTTAGAGTGGAACAGCCTCTTTTTGTCACTAAGCAAAAGCAGACACATGCCAGGTTGTTCCTGAGAAGCACCTGGCTTACTGGCCTTGGAATTAGGTAGATCTGGGTTCTGAGGCCTGCTCCTGAAGGCATCTACCTAGCCTTCAGCCTCTCAATGCCCCACAGGCAACTTTCTGGAAACACGTCCTAAATTTCTCATGCTGATAGAATTACAAGTCTTCTGTTTCTCTCCCCCCTCCCCTCCCCCTCCCATTTTTTATAATTTCTAAACATTTCTCATTTATGTGGCACTTCAAGGTTTACAAAACACTTGTATTATTTCATTCAAGCCTCCTAGATCCCCAGGAGAGACATTTTGTCATTATCTCCATTTTACACATTAGGAGGGGAGGTTCAGTGACTTACCCAAAGTCAGACACCCAGTAATGGTCAGAAGCAGGATTTGAATCCAGGTCTTCTAGGTGTCAAGTCTCACAGCTGATCCTCTAGGTCCCCAGGTCTCTTCAGGACTAGTTGTCCTCAGGACAAATATGTCAGTGGCTGAATAGCAAAGACTGTTTCCTGGGCAGGAAGACAAAAGGAGATTGAATTTAGGTCAAAAGCCATAATGTGACACTCAGATTCTACCTTAGTTGGGCCCCTTCCCAATTTTGCACTAATTTGAAATTGTACTAGTTGTCTTTGGACCATGGATGCTCTTTTCTTTTGAAACTGCAGGTGGGTGATGCCAATCACAGCCATGAAGAAAAAGGTAAGCATCCTAAGACCGTCCAAAAGCATCTCTGCATGCAGGCTAAAATTCTGAAACGTTTGGGCCAGGGACCTTGGGCCTGGAATGGCCTAGGCCCAATCATGCCCCAGCTTCCTCCAAGACCTTCCAAATCTGGCCCCAGTTGGTTTTTCTAGCCTGCTCTCCTCTTGCTCCTGCATCTCTGACTAGTTCCTATCTAGCACCTTCTGCCTTCCCTGCCCAATGCATCTTGGGGTCCCTACCCTCCCCTTGGAGCCTCAGCCCAAGTGATACCATCCATGGGAGGCCTCTGCCAATTCTCTTCCTCCTCCCACTGCCCCCACACCAACTTGTTACAATTCTCCTTACCTAGAAAATACTTTGTGTTTACTTATCTCTGAGTACTTTCTGTCCTAGAATGCGTCTCCTTGAAAACAAAGACTGAATTGCTTCCGTCTTTGTAGCCCAAGACCACTCTCACATATATAACCTGCTCAATATGAATGTTGGATCAAATTGCTCATGGGTCTTTAATACATATTGGAATGGAATTTATGCATGTATAATAACTGTTAGTCATTATTGAGTTCGTTACGGGTTTTACTTTTAAGGAACTGTGGTTGTATGTGGTAGGGTATTTGAAAGATAGTTTTACTAAGTTCTCTACTAGAGTCCTACTGCAATACTAGTGGGGAGGCTCTTGAAAAAAGGGTCTTTAATTAATTTTTTTTCAGTCATCAAGTGTTTATTTTTCCTCCTTTCTATCCCCTTCTAAAAAAAAAAGAAAGAAAAAGAAAATCCCTGTTACGTATATGTGTAGTCAAGCAAACCAGATTCCCCAAATGTGTCCAGTCCTGCCTCCCTGGCAGGAAGGTGGCAGCTTTGTCTTGGAACCCCTCTTCTTGAGCCTAGCAAGGGCCATTTCAGCCACCTTGAGAAAGCCAGGTTCTTGTAGTTCAGCTGGACTCTCAGAACTGTAGAACAAAACAAAATACCTTCATTTTCCCAGTAGGTAAATTTCAAGGGAAATGTTTCTTCCTTGTAAATTTCACTTAAGGGGGAAAATGTCCGAAGGTCTCTCTTTCACACACAGCCTCGGCATGGTTACCTGTGAACTGGGAAAAAACTCCAAGCCAGACTGACCTATCCTTGGACTTTCCCCTGTCTGCTTCTCTCTGTTGGAACAATTTCCTTTATTGTATTGTTTCATAGAATGTCTGGTACAACTTTTATCATTCCTCTCCCAATATTTGCAACCAGAAAGTCTTTTTTTTTTTTTTTTGCATTTGGGGATTGAATGTGGTATTTATAATCCCTTGATGTCAAAAACAAGGTTATAACATTGTGTGTTTACATGTGGAAAGGACCTTAGCATCTCCCCCCTCCAGTTGTGCAGTTTGGGAAACTGAGTCCCAGGTTGGGGAAGTGATGGGTCTTGTGTCACACAGATAGTAAGTTAGTTCTTCTGCCTCCAAATGCATCACTTTGTACTGCTCTGAGTGCAGAAAGCTGAGAGGTCAGCCATCTCCAGGCCCCCCTCCCCCCAACCCTTCCCCACACAGGTTTCCACCTGAATTTTGGAGAGTGAGGGCTTTAGGGGCATATCTTCTCTCCCCATGGACACACACCCTTCCCTCAGGTGGTGTCTCTCTAGTACCAGGGTGCTCACTCAGCTCCAGGCCGTGGGCCTCTCAGGTCTAATGGTTACATTTAGCTACCATCTGAAGCTCTCAGCTGGTTTCCTTGTGGCGTTCAGAGCTGTTCCAATCCTTTCACCTCAGACTTTATCACAATTTATTATTATGTAATCATGACTATAAGAAAGCAGATTGAGAATACAGGTGAGGAGATGGATACGATAGCCTCAAGTCGGTCACCTTCCTGATATTATATAAGTGAAGCAGATTTTGGCTGCTATCATTCAAGAGCCATTTCTTTAAGGAAAAGATTTCCTGTTCTCTTTTGGTTTTATATCTCCTTCACTGCCAACTACATCCCTCCCCCTCTCCTGCCCATACCATGTCATAAAGAATTTTCAAAAGTAAGAAACAAAGCCAGGTTAGCAAAAGCAGGAATTCTGTCAGTCAAGGCCGACAGCATGTGCTGTTCACAAAGTGGTTCTTAAAGCATTTTTCTGTGTGCTCCTGGGAAGGAGAGATGCTAACCTCAAGGAGCTTTCATCACCCTGTCTTCTTTTCCTTCTAGGGGCAGCTAGGTGATGCAGTAGATAGAGCACCAGTGCAGGAGTCAGGAGGACCTGAGTTCAAATCTCACCTCAGACACTTGACACTCACTAGCTGTGTGACCTTGGGCAAGTCACTTAACCCCAGTTGCCTCATCCTGGGTCATCTCCAGTCATCCTGATGAATATCTGGTCACTGGATTCAGATGGCTGTGGAAGAGAAGTGAGGCTGGTGACCTGCACAGCCCTCCCTCCCTCAAAACAAAGTCAAGTGCAAGTCATATCATCGTTTCTCTGATAGCATGGTCTTCTTTGGCAATGAAGGACGAGCAGACACATCTTTTTCTCCTAGGGGTCCCCACTGATATTTTCATGATCAAACTCCAGGCATTTTATCTTAGGGATAGACAGGGAAGATAGAGCAGGAATTTCTCTCTCTTTTGTTATTTAGTTCTCTCTCTTGTCTCTCTCTGTATCTTACTCTATGTCTCTGTCTCACTCTGTCTCTGTTTCACTCTCTCTGGAATTCTGGGTACCAGGTACTTTCCTGTCATGGCAGAACTTAAGCACCAAAGCAGGAGCCTCTGTAGTGCTAGCTGTTCCCTTACTTCATCTTGCATCCCTTGCATTGGTCTTGGATTTTGAGACTCCAGGACTTTTCCTTCAGGGCATGTTTTCTCTGCACAGGATTATGTGTACGGTAAACCCTGAAAAAATGAGCCCTGTGGTGGTCTGGGACAATGACAGGAAGGTACCTGGTACCCAGAATTCCAGGCATCCACTTTGGCCTGGTAGATTACTTCTGGGCGAAGGTTCTTTGCCCCGTATTAAGTCCAGCATCAGGGCCTGTGTTTGTTGTTCACTTTAAGTAAACATTTTATCTTCTTCACTCACCAGGTGCTGTTGATGGGTAAGAGCGGGTCTGGGAAGACCAGCATGAGGTCAATCATCTTTGCAAATTACATTGCAAGAGACACCCGCCGCCTTGGCGCGACAAGTAAGCTCCTTCATCTTCGCCTCAGACCCTGAAGCCACAGCTTTCCTAAACAGCCCCTAGAAGCGCCTCTGACTTTTGGCACGTCTTTAGAGGGCTTTCTTCAGAGTGCAGCTCTGTTTCCTCCGTGAACCAGACAGCTGCAGAAAATGGCCCCTTCCCAGAGGAGACACCATGTAGCAGAATTGCCAAGGCAGCGGAGTGGAGATGGGTGGCTTGTCAGCAGAGGCTGCTGAGCTTCCCAGGCCTTGAGGGTTGGTTGGACTGACTTCACTGGGAAACAGAGCCTTTTGGTGGAACCTTTTATGGCCCCGGCCCCTGTCACTGTCAGGGATAAAGAACCCAATACTTTCTAGAATCAATAGTAGGTAGTAGTTACTTTAGGGAATATCAGTGGGTGGTTAGAGAACAGCTAGGGTCTCACTACCTGTGACTAGCAGTGAGTGGCTTTAGGGACCGCTAGAGTAGGGAGCCATGTTAGGCTACCTGCACATGTTTGTGGCCGATGGTATCATCAACTGCTCTCTTATATACAGATCCACTTGTGGGCTACAGCCAGCCTCCCTCCCTCCCTCCTGTTAGGGTGTTCAGTTGGGTAACCCTGGGCTTCTGGGCCCTGGAGCCTTCAGGCCACATGCTGACCCTGATCTGATCCAGCCTGACTCGTCTCTGGGCCCCAGGAGAAGCTTTATTTCATATTCTTTGGCTTTATTTCTTGTTCTGGCTTTTTCTGTCTCTGAGACACTTATGTACAAGTTTCTAATGAAGCTGGTGGGCCTGATGACAGGAATGTAATGTGGACAGTTCCTTTGTCCCTCATTGTGTGTTTTAGCTTGGATAACTTGTATCCACCAACCTCTCTGGAAAGGTACTTTTTGGTCATAATAAGTCTAGCCCTAGTTACCATGTAAGCACCGCACAATGATGATGTGCAGATAGAGTTATCAGCTCCTGGCGAGGCAGCCTTTTGATCACTTTCAGTTTTCCTTCCTTCCTTGAGTTCTTTCTGGTTTCATTCTCTGCTTTCATTCCGCCAGTGGCTGTCTTGGGGTGGAGAGGTGCTTTGTCACTCAGGGCAGTCACCATTCTTTGGAGGTGGCCTAGTGCCCTGGCCTTTGTAGTCCTTCATAAGGCCCCAGAATATTATTCACATATCACAGAAGCATTGATTGAGTCTTGAAAGTGGAAAGACAAATCCGGGCTCATACTGTGTGGCCTCTAGCCTCTCTCCTCGCACAGCTCAATGGGGAAGGGTATTTTGATGTAAGAGAACCAGGTCTGACTGTGGAGTCAGGAAGAGCCAAACTCAAAGCCTGCTGCTTGCACTGTGATTGCAGATCGGAGTTAGAGACTAGTCTTCTGCCTCCCCTTCTGTTTTCAGCAAGTTTGATGCTTTTTGTCTGAGGCGTTGGTCTTCAGACAAGTTTATTATTATTATTTAGGTACAATCCAGCGTTGGCCAGGGGGCAAGAAAGAAGGAAACCCCAGAATTTAGTAAGTGCCTACCCTGCTCAGGCACCATGCTCACAGCTTTACAAATGTTGTATAATTTTATCCTCACAACAACCCCGGGAGGTAGGTATGATGATTACTCCCGTCTTACAGTTGAAGAAACTGAGGCAGACAGCATGATTTGCCCAGGGTCTCACAGCTAGGAAGCATCTGGGGTCAGATTTGAACGGAAGTCTTCTTGACTCCAGGCCCAGGGCTGTATCTACTGGGTCACCTAGCTGCCAGAAACTTTTAAGAAGCATATGTTTTGCACATGGTAGGTACTTGTAATTTCCAGGCTTTGATGATTTTTTGCTTTGAGCCATCAACTCTAGGCTCTCCTGGGCTTGCTCTTTAACAACTGGTCAGAGTCCTGCCCACTGCTACCTGATGCTGTTCTGCCACTGGTCCTGGCTAATTGTGGACAACGCAACAGCATACTTAGAGGAGTATTTTAGGGAGATTAGTGTGGTAGATTATGTGCATACAAGAAATACACAGGGTAAATGGGGGAGAATCTCGAGAGTGAGGTACTAGTGGGGCAGGTGGGCAGGAAAAGGTCTCTAGACGGTAACATTGGAACTTAGTCTTGAAGGGGACCAGGGAAACCACAAGGCAGAGGGAAGGAGATCTGACCAGTGCAAAGGCAGGAGAAGAGGCCACACTCTGAAAGGCTTTGCGTGCCAAAGAGAGGACTTTCCAGTTCATCTTAGAGGCAATAGGGAGCCATTGGGGTTTATAGAGTAGTGGGTGCTGTAGGACAGTCACCTGGACTGCCAAATGGAAGATGGACTGGAGAGAGACTAAGAGAGAGAGAGCAACCAGAAGACTGCCAAGTTGGGCCTGTGCTGGGCAGCTGCAGTGGGAGTGGAGATGGAAGGTGGAAATGATTGGATGTGGTGGTAAGGAGTTGACAGGCCTGGGTGACTGGAAGGTTGCAGGGACCCTTGACAGGGAAAGGAAATAACAGGAAAATTGGGAAGAGGGAAGGGTTTGGGCAGAAAGATGCTGAGTTGGGTTTCAGATGCTCAGGACATCCAATGTGAGAATATCCAGAAGGCAGGTGGTAACGTGAGGCTAGAGCTTAGGAATAAGGGCTGGCTAGGTGTGTCCCTATATATAACAAGGGATCACTGTCGTAGAGGCACTAAACAGACCCATGGGAGCTTAGGAGACCACTGAGGAAGGCAGTAGAGACAGAGATGAGGAGAAGGTCAGGAGCTGAGCCTGGGGCAGAGGGCCCCTCCAGTTCCATTAGTGCAGCTGACTTGGCTGAGGCCCCAGTAAAGGAGACTGAGAAGAAACCAGCAGAAGTGGAGGCAGAAGCAGGAGACAGAGGGCTGAGCAGTGGGCAGGGGGCTGCAGTAGAATGGGTGCCCTCATGAATCCTGAAACCTGTGTTTTAGGCATTTCAAACCATCCTCCTGAGAAAGTGGCCCTTAGACTTCAGCAGATTACCAGGAGCCCATGACAACACAAGGTTCATAATCCCAGAGTTAGGGAACATGGAGGAGGGGGGCCACTGGTGGCTGCTGGCAAGGTCAAGACCACGACCCTCTCTGTGTGCGGCTGTGGTGGGCCGGAGGAAGTGGTTGTGGGAGAGAAGTAGACTGAGGAAATGGACAGGGAGGGTGTTAGAGGAGGAATCAGTGTGTGGGGGGTGAAGGAGAGAAAGGCAGTGAGCCAGGCAGAGAACTCACTGAGGAAGGACGGAGGCTGACCTAGGGGTCTGTAGCTGGTTAGTGACCTGTGGAGTCTGAATTGATTGTGACCCTCCAAGGAGGAGCAATTGCTAAAATGTGGCGGCAGAGGGAGAGTCTGGTGATGGCACTGGGCCACCCCACCAAGAGTGTCCACTGGGACGTGGCAAGACCATGAAGGAGGAGCGAGGAGCCCTGGCTTCTAATCCTCATTCTCCCCTTCCTGCCTCGGGATTCTTTCTCTGTGCTGACACTGCCTGCTTGGAAATCCTACTTCTCTGGCCTCAAGCATTAGAAGTGCTGAGCTCAAACTTAGGAAGACCTGGGTTCCAATCCTACCCCCAGCGCCACGTGACCAGGGCAAGGCACTTCCTCCTCTGAATCTCCATCTCCTTGTCTGTAAGATTGGGGCCTGTGGTGTCTTCCTTGTAGGGTTGTTGTGACGCTCACGGGGGCTCATGAATGTAAAGTCTTTGGCTAGATGCACATGTTTGCACATGCACATGCTATTCAGTAAACAGTCTCAGTGACTGTTGGGGGCCAGCCAGGTGTGGGGAGGACCCTACCCTAGGGCAGCCTGCGGCTTGGGAAGCAGACTCAGAGTTTTCTGTAGGGCCCTGGAACTGTGCCACACTGGTTGGGCTTCTCAAGGCAGGCTTCCCTCTGTGCTGTCAAAAGGGGAGTCCTGTCCTTGGTGGAATGTCTACCTTGTCTTGCAGCGATTCTAATTCTCTTCTATCTCTTTTCCAGTTGACGTGGAACATTCTCATGTTCGATTTCTGGGAAACCTGGTACTGAACCTCTGGGACTGTGGTGGGTAGGTTTCATCTGCCTTCTCAGGCACCCAATCAGTCAGGGTATAAACAGAGCCTGGACCTCCACTTCTCCAGCTCAAGGTCTTCCTGACTGCAAGCCTGACCTTCTTTTCTTGCAGGGTCATGAGGGTCAGAGTGACCCTGGGGTGCACTCTTAGATGTGTAATAAACTGAGAGTTAGGTGGGCTGATTAAAGGGACTAACCCAGGAGCCCCAGTCACTGGAGGCTGTGTGTTCAAAGCACCTTTGAGCACTCTCCGAATTTCCTATCTTCATCGTTGGCCTGGTAGCTTGGTTGGATGGCTTTGAGATTTAAGTTGCCACAGCTACCTGAACCCATTCATTTCCTCCTCCTTTAGTCAGCTTGGTCCCACATCATCTGTTCTTGTTTTGGTTGGCTTTTTTGAAGGGGGTGGGAGGGGAGGGCAAGAAAGAAAGTCTTGGTGTCAAAGACTTGATAGAAGTTCCGTATCCAAAATCGACAAAGGACTGACCTAAATGCCCCAGATCCAGAGCGAGCTAGCTCCCAAAGGAACTGTGGACTGATCCAGCCGTTTTGGAGAACAAGCTGAAATTATGCCAGAATTAGTCCATTACATATGCCCTTTGACCCCGAAATACCACTACTAGGTCTGTTTCTAAAGATGCTTGGGGGAAAGGAAAAGAACCTCTGTGTTGGACGATGTTTATAGCAGGTATCTCTGTTGGCAGTTGCAGGAATGTCCATGAATTGGGAAGTGGTTGAACAAGCTGTGGTATATGGTAGTGATGAACCGCTATAGTGCCATAAGAAATGATCAGCTCAGTGATCTTAGAAAAACATGGAAAGATGCGCAAGAAGCCAAATGCCCAAAGATGTGAACAAAAACAAGCAGAGGAAAAGAAATCCGTTCCTTAATTCTGCTGAAGGGTTCTGGGTATGATACATGAACCTTGGGTGGAGGGGAAGTGTCTAGTCCCCCACAGGTTTCTCTTTGGCATTCTCTAGTTTAAGTGAGCTGGCTTCTCTTCTTGGTGGTAGCAGGAATACATGTTTTCCACTCCATTCCCCAAAAGCCCACAGACTCAGAGGTGGGGGGAGCTCTGTGGAACAGTTCTGCTTTGGTTGAGTGTCTGCTTGGGCTCTGCTTCCCAGAAAGCTCTCTTAGGCAACGTGGTCTCTCCTGGCCCAGAATCAGGATGTGGATTACGCTTCTAACCAATAGTTTAGAGACATTCCTACTCATGCCCAAACCTTTCAGCCTCCTTTCCCACAAATCTCACTGTTTTCAGAGATGACTTGTGGAAGGTTGTGCCTTCTGCTCCAAACCATGCCGATCCTTCCTTCCCAAGCACCTAGCCATCCTCGCTCCTCCCACCCACCGCCAGCTTGTCCTCCTTGGAAATCTCAAGGTGCCTGCTCCTTGCATCACGTATTTGTCCACCTTATACATACTGCCTTTTTTATGGAAGGCATGTGCTTATTTTCCTTCACAGACTTTCTTGAGTGATGGAAGGGGAAGGGAAATGAGCATTTATATGGTGCTAACCACTATAACACTTTACAAATACTAACTCATTTCATCCCCACAACACCCTGGGAGGGATGTACTACTGTTTCTCCCTTTTTCCAGTTGAGGAAACTGAGGCAGACTTTCTCAGGCTCCAATTACTGCATATATGAGGTTGGATTTGAACTCAGGTCTTCCTGGCTTCCAGCCCATTGCTCTGCCTGCTGCAGTGCTACTTAGCTGCCTCCCTGGTGCCTGATCCAGAAGGAGGTGGTGGGGAGGGTGACATTTCAGTCATTCATTCACCAAATGTTCCTTGATCTTCTTCAGCCCTGTGTTAAATGCAGGGAGCCTGGCCACAGAAGCCAGTCGAGATAGATGTGGAGGATTTTTCTGCTTCCTCTTCTATGAGCTTGGGATGTCCTTAGGAAGATGAGGGAAGCCTGCACATGTGAAACATTGAAGCAGCAGGCCATTCCATGGAAGGGAACGGTAGAAAAAGTGGGCCTTCAGGGAGGAAGAGAGACTCTTGTGGAGTTGCAAGAGGCAGGATGGTGAAGAAGGCAGGGCCTGAGCTGCTCCTTGTAGGGAGTGAGATAGGAGTTGAATGAGGTGGCATATTTTAGGGGCAAGGAAAGGGCTTGGCTGGAGGTAGGGAGGAGAAGTAACAGCTGAGCAAAGGTATGGAGGTCGGAAGGAGAATCAGATATTCTGGGCACAGTGAGTAGGCTGACCTTACTAGGTTTGGAGGGTTTTCTCAGTTCAAGCAGTCCCTCCTTCCCCCATGAAGGGTTCTAAGGAGCCATGTGGCCAAGCACATTTTTGTAATAGATTCACCCTCTCCCATGGAAAGAGAGTTGCATTCCTGATCAAAGACTTATATCCGTTAAATGATAGCACAGTGTAGACTGTATCCTAAAACCCCAAATGGCAAGACTCTAAATCCCTATAATCATTTAAAATGGGGAACTGACCCTCCATGTTCCATGAAATAGAAGAGGATGAATGTACTCTAAAGGGTTAATGAAAAAATACAGGATTTGTGACATAAATGTGAGCGCTGTAAGTGTACTGTGCTCATTGTCAGCCAGAACAAACCTGGAAACTTTAGGGGATATTTGGGGATGGCCTGCCAGAGGCTCCTCAGCTTCTTGGAGTGTTCCAGTTATTCCCTTTTCTCTAGGAATGTCCTTGTATCAAGAAGTCTTAGCTGTGGTCTTAAGAGTCGGAGTTGAGATCCCTGCCCCCTTCACATACGGTTATTATAGCAGTGGTGTAAACGGTAAATAGGAGCCTCTAAGCTGGGGCACATTGATCTCTCTGTCTACTTCTCCCCAGCCAGGACACCTTCATGGAGAACTATTTTACCAGCCAGCGGGACAATATTTTCCGCAACGTGGAGGTTCTGATTTACGTGTTTGATGTGGAAAGCCGAGAGCTGGAGAAGGACATGCATTACTACCAGTCCTGCCTAGAGGCCATCCTTCAGAACTCCCCCGATGCCAAGATCTTTTGCCTCGTGCACAAAATGGATCTTGTTCAGGAGGACCAGCGGGACCTGGTAAGAAACTGTAGCACGGATCGCTAGCCTGGTGGCACGCCTTGGCCCCTCTTAAAGAGGTGTAAGCAGAACAATGTAATGTTAGCTCCATTTTGGTCAGAGGGTAGAGGGGATAGTTGGATAGCCCAGCCATGTGATGGCGCCAAAGAACCGTTACTTGGTGGACGAGGGCCTTTCCTTTCCTGTCTGCTGAATACTTCCTCTGGGATCGGGAGTCAGGGGTCAGGGTTGGGGCTGGGGCCCAGGAACTAGGTCCTAGAACCCAGGACTGTGCCACAACAGGAGAAAGGTTTATGAAATTAGGGTTCCATGTTCGTTGTTGTGTTCTGAGGTCCCACAAAAATTTAATTTAAGACCAACTTTACAAAGAAGTGTTTTAGTTCGAAGGCTTAACTAAATAAATACTCCTGGGCACTTGGAAGATAGGTTTCACCTTGGATTCTGAAATGGACAAACCAGTCAAGGCAAACGAGTCTAACTTGAGCACCCAATGTCTAGGCCTGTGGCCTATTTTGGTCTCCCCTTAACCTAGGAGTTGGGTACTGCAGTGGTTAAAGCCCCGGGTCAGGAATCAGGAGGACCTGAGTACAAATCCAGCCTCAGATACTCACCAGTTCTGGTTAAGTCACTTCCCCCATTGACCTCAGTTTCCTCATCTGAAAAATGAACTGGATAAGGAAGTGACAAACCTCTCCACTATCTTTGCTAAGAAAACCTCAAATGGGGCCATAAAGAGTGGGGCCTGATGAGAATAACTAAACAGCAGCTTACCTGGTGAAACTGTTTCTCTCCCCTCCCCCCTTCCCCCTTTCCCTTTCCTTTCTCCTCTGTCCCCTCTCTGATTCTGTGCCCTGGGGCTCAGGAGGTGAGGGATCTGAGGCCATCGGCTGGCTCCTCCTTTTACAGATCTTAGGGAGCTGAGGCCCCCCCAAAGAAGAGACTCTTCCAAGGTCACACAGCTACTACTTGCAGCAGAGATTGGACTGAAATCCAGGCAGGGTTCAGCCTTCTTTCTGCTGTTCCCCATCCTCCAAGAGCCTGTAGGTGAGGAGGTACCACAGAACCCTGAGCCAGGAGGCAGGAAGATCTGAGTTCCAGTCCTGCCTCAGGGACTTCCTAGCTGTATAACCCTGGGCAAGTCACTGAACGTCTCCCGAAGTCTCTTCAACAGTAAAATGGGAATCATAAAAGTGCCTAACGCCCTCCCCACCCCCAGTGTTGTGAGAACCAAACGAGGTCATATTTGTGAAAAACTCCTAGCACAATGATTGGCACATACAGGCTCATGAAAAGTGTACGTTCCCTTCCCCTTTCCTTCTTAAAAGAACATTCTGTGGCTCCATTGTGTTTTTAGAAAGCTGAGCCAGAAGTTCAAATCCCAGTCTCCTGACCAGGCCACAGAAGAGGTGCCCATTTGGCTGCAGGCTCGAGCCTGTGAAGGGACTTCTTGTATTCTGGATGCTCTTTGATGACCATATTTGGAGTTTGAGCCATCTCTGCCCAGTGCTCAGGCAGTAGCGGGACTGCATTTCCTAAACTTTTTTCTAACGGAAAGCTCTGTTAGGAAGCTTCTGAGCTGATACTGTCCCAAAGACTTCCCCTGTAGGCCCGTGAGGCCGTCAGGATCAGAGCTACTCCACTCTCTGCTTGGCAGCACACATCTGGAAGCCCCCATAGACAAACCGTGGCATTCTTGCCTTTGGTTCCAGGCTCCCTTGGTTCTCCACAAGGCTCAGGGCTGGGGCTGTGCTGTTGCCTGTTTTTCGAAGACTGCTCACTCTGCATCGCAACTGGGGCCAGTGACCCCACTAGCCCGATAGCAGCTTTTGCATCATATTGGGAGACCCAGACAATTTGCTTTCCTAAAGCTGTGCTCATGTTAGCTGTGTGACCTTGGACAAGTCACTTCTTTGTGGGCCTCAGTTCCCTAAGATCTGTAAAACAAAGAACCAAGTCTGCTGTGGCAGCTTGTGGCCTCAGATGCCTAGCGTCTGAATCACTCATACTGCGCTTAGGCTCCAAGGCACAGAAGGGGTACATGATTGGTCGCTAAATGTCTTATTTCCAGAAGTTAGTATTTATTCCTGACCTAGGAGAAAGGAGCAAGAGAGCAGAGGGAGAGATAACTGCTTCTGCCAAAGTAGGGGCACCTCTGGGGAGAGGCGCTGTCCCTGCCAAATGAAGTTTAGGGGATCATGAGTACAAGAGAGAAGCAGTCAGAAAGAAGCCCACCGAGATCCTGGGGAGGAAGTCGAGGTTCGTTTGCTTGATGATTTCAATGTTAGGGAAGCACTCGGATTGCTTTATTGATGACCTTTCCAAAGGGGAATGAGGGTCAAGCCTTGGGCTGGCTCAGTGCGGCCAGAGTAGCGAAAGCAACTTCCCTTCCTCCTTTGTCATTGCTCTCGCTCTGGGGGCAGCAGTGGAAAGGACAGACCATGGGAACTCTTTCTGCTTCTCTCCAGTTGGTAAAACACTGCTGAGCCATCGGGCCTCGTTGGGATGACACAAACGAGAGGGAGGGCGTGCTGGAGGGAGCAGGAAGGACACTGAGGTGACATTTGCTTCAGCAGCCAGAGGCAACTGAGCTGAGAACTTACTTAAAACGGACCATTCATTAGAACTGGGCACTCCCCAAAAGGCTCGCTTCCTTCCCCCATTTCCCACTTGTTTTGAAGTGTCGTGGGATCTCTTCGCACCCCCTACTCCCCAGCTCCCAAGCCAGTTGAGGGCACATTTCCTGCTGGTTCTCTCAGGCACAAACATTACTAGGTATATATGTCTTTGGAACTGAGTTTTACTGCTAAAGAATTTGCACTCGCTTCCATGTATGAAAGGATGGCCAAGTCAGGGGTGAGTGGGCAGCTTTGAGGTGGCCTCGCTTACAAGTTAGTTCTTGCTATTGTACTTCAGTCCTAGCCAGTAGCATTTTTTGGGGGCCTAGAGAGAGTGCACCTCCATTCCTACCTTGATTTCCTTTAAGAAGGAAAACCAGCTGCTGATGTTGGATCCTTGGTTTGTTTCCCCAAGGAAAGACAGGATCAATTACTTGTTGGTCAAACATGGTGGATCTTTCTTTTTGTTTTTTCTTCAGATTTTTAAGGAACGTGAGGAAGACCTGAGACGGTTGTCCCGCCCATTGGAATGTGCTTGTTTTCGAACATCTATCTGGGACGAAACACTCTATAAGGTTGGTACTTTTTCTCTTGAGTTCTCTAATCTCCAAATCATGGGAGAAAATTAACAGAGTGAACATCTTATTCTGACTCCTGGCTTGTCTAAGTTTTGGAGAAAGAAGGCCCAGAGTGAAAATGAAGCATCGCTGGTCACCGAAACAGTTTCCTAATAACATAACCTCAATGAGCTTCTGACAGCTGGGTGGCCCAGTGGACAGAGCCCTTGAAGCTGAGTTCACATCCAGCCTCAGTCTCTTACTGACCCTGAGACAAGTCACTTAACAGATGTTTGCTGCAATTTCTTCAACTGTAAAATGGGAATCATGACAACACTTTTCTCTCAGGGTTTTGGAGGGGATGAAATGAGCTAATATTTGTAAAGCATTTAGCACAGCCCTCATTCCCCTCCCCTCCTCCTTCTGAAGTCTTGCCTAAATCTGCACACACTGCATGTATGGGTAAGTATACATGAGAGTATGTGTGTATTATGTATGTACACACACATACACACATGCTTTCTCCCCCTCCCCTTCCTCCTCTCCCCTCCCTCTCTCTTTCCCTCTCCCTCCCCCTCTCCCCCTCTCCCTCTCTCTCTCTCCTTCCCTCCCTCTCTCTTTCCCTCTCCCTCTCTCCTCCCCTCCCTCTCTCTTCCCCTCTCCCTCCCCCTCGCCCCCTCTCCCTCTCTCTCCTCCCCTCCCTCTCTCTTTCCTCCCCTCCCTCTCCCTCCTCCTCTCCCTCTCTCTGCCTCTCTCCCTCCCCCTCCCCCTCTCCCTCTCTCTCTCCCTCCTCTCCTACTCCCCTTTAGAAAAGTTTTGCCTTTCCCATCCCAGCTCACCACTTTCCCCCAGGCAACGCTAAAGGAGTTAAGGGGCTTGCTGAATTTTAATGACCTGTAGTGGCCTGGATTTTTTCCTTCCAAATGTTAATGAAGGGATCCCAGAGCTGAACAAAAGTCTTTAATTGGAGTAACAATTGGCTGCTAATTTCTATTCCATTTCATTCTTTTACCCCCGTCTTCCAGCAGACCTTTGGCCCCATGCTTAAAGCCTGAGCCTTTATTGGAGAGTTCTGTGAAAAAAGGAAATCCCACCTCTAGGGACTTGCCCAGGGGAAGAAAATCTTTGTAGCAATGCTTGGTTAAACTAGAATGCTCCCTGGCCCTCTGGGTTTCTGCAGCTTCACAAAACTTTGTGCTTTATGGTGGTCGTCCCTTTGCAATTAAAGGGCCCCCTAAGGTAGCCTTGGGTTTCCTGAAGGCTCCAGTTGAAGGGCAGAGCAAGGACTTCACCTCTGGTGCTCCTGCTCTCCTCCGGCAGGCCTGGTCCAGTATCGTCTATCAGCTCATCCCCAACGTTCAGCAGCTGGAAATGAACCTGAGAAACTTCGCTCAGATTATCGAAGCGGATGAGGTGCTGCTCTTTGAAAGAGCTACTTTTCTGGTGAGACTGGGGCATATGTGTACCATTGGGGCCCATGTGTACTTGAGCGGCAGGTGCCTGTGGCAGCCTTGTTTCCTGCCAGGAAGGTGGGAGGGGGGATGATGAGGAGTGGGGGGGGGGGGAGGGCTCGGCCATTTCCCATGTGATCACTGCTTCAGAAGTCGAGTCATCTAGCAGATGACCAGAATGAGATTCTCTGGACGTGTCTTTAACAGGGAGTAATTTTAGGTATTTCGAGGTGTACGTCTGTGTAGATAGGAACTTCACTTTGCAGGAGGTGTACGTCTGTGTAGATAGGAACTTCACTTTGCAGAGGGGGTCATTTTGTGTAAAACATGAGGCAGGCTGGGAAGTCAGCTTCTCCCTAAGCTTCTCTGAATTATCAGTTGCTCCGTGGCTTGACAAGGTGGATGGTGGGAGAATCTGTGACCCCAGGCTGAAGTCCTTGTCCTAGGAGTGGGCAGGTAACATGGCAGAAGCCTTCAGGTAATTGAAGGGCAGTGGGTGAGTTGAAAGATTTTGACTCCAAATACAGGGTAGGCCTTCCTAGTCATCCAAGCAGCCTCAAAGTGAAATGAGCTTCCTTGGGTGCTCAGCACATGGGCATCACTGCAGGGCTTCCAGTGGAGGCCAGGTGACCAGTTGTCTAGGATTTGAAGGATGGGTTGGACTAGATACCTCTGAGATTTTGTGACCCTGACTAGGATTTCCTCCCTTCCCCTTGCTTTGCCTAAGCTTCCCCTTCCATGAGCTGGTTCACTTGCTCTGGTAGCCAGTAGGCACAAAGATGTATGGCTGAAGAGCTAAATGCCCTTCCTGCCCAGCCTCACCCTCAATCTGGGTGCCTTAGGTGGGAGATGCCACCAAGAGCTTAACGTTAAATGTCCCGGAAAGGAAAACCTTTTCCTTAGTTCTGAGACTTTTCCCTGCACCAGCAAAAGGTAGGATTTAAGTTTCCAGTCCTTTCTGGGAGAGCAAACTGAGGATCCACTATGAAAAATCCATGTAGTCAGCAGGCACATTAGTCTGCTCTGAGTGAGGGTGCCAACTTTGCCTGTGGGTCACAGGGCCAGCTCTGGGGAAATGCTGCCAGCTGTCAGGAGCTGCTCCTTTTTACCAAAAACTCTCCTCTGTCTCTCCACAGGTAGAAGTGACTATCTTTCTATCTAGCTATAACCAAAAAATGCCCAAAGCTTCTTGGAAGTGTATTTTCAGTAATTGTTTCGACACTTCAGACACAATGATAAATTCTTATTTTTTTTTTTGCTTTAGACTTAACTCTGTTTTCAGTGGAATCTTCTGAAATACTTTAAAAAAGATTAGAATTTAGCACTTTTTAAACAATAGGACCCCCAAATAGAAAGTACATTTGAGATAATGTCATAAAATTACAGCAGAACCAAGCAGCCTTTTCATCATGGTAGTCCCTGAACAGAACAAGCCCAATGCCTCTTCCATTTGGCAGCTTGAAGATTTCCCTCTTATCCTCCTGGTTCCTGTCTCTTTCTCACTGTCTCCTGGTTGCCCTCCTCTGATGATTCAGCTGTCCATGTGTATCATCCCATTGATAACTCTGAGCCCCTTTGAGATTTTTGAGATGACCCCTCCTGTGCACTTGGGAACTTGGTTTTTAGGGCCCACTTGCAAGACTTGTCACTTAGCTGTAGAAAACATCATCAGATTTGATTTGGCCCAGTCTTTTTGTAGCCCAGCTTGGTCATTTAGTGGGACATCTCGTTTGATGCCATTGGTGAATTTGGCCAGTATGTCATTCATGGCTTGTTGTGAGCTACTGATAACTATGTTGAATTGCACTGCGGTGGGGGGAAGTCTCGAACTCCTCCAAGTTGACATTGAGCCATTGATGACTATTTTTTGCAGCTGGCCCTCCAGTCTGTCCTTGGCCTACCTCCGTGTCCCATTTGGCTTTGCTAAAAGCCCTACCTCCTTGTGGATCATCTTCCCACCAGCAAAGCTCCAATCCTCTCTAATCTGGAGCCTAATTTATAGGCTTACGGAGTTTCCTAGATCACTGGGCTAGGTGGCTAGAATGTGGCAGAGGTTGGACCTGGTCTCAGGTCTGCCAATGCAAAGCTTGCCTTCATATCACTTTAGTGACCCTGTCCAAAAAAAACCCAATAAGCTTAGTCTGGTCTAACCTGTTTTGTCTGAAGCCAAGCTGGTTTTTTGTGATCCTTGCTTCCTTTTCTAGACATTTACTAACAACCAGTGTTTAGTAATCCATTCTAGGACCAGGCTGCTTGTTTTTCTGCCTGTGAACATCTCAGCCTCTGTCTTTCTCTCATGATCTTGCACCTCTTGGTTCTTCCTGCTGTTGCAGAGTTCTTCCTGCTGTTGCAGAGATTGTCTCTGCTGGCTCATGGGTCACATAAGTCAGCTCTTTCAGTACCTAAGGTGGAGTCAGTCAGGCTCTGGTGACTTGACTTCATCAAGGTTATCTGCCTACTTAGTGACTGGCACTGAATGCGCTGAAGTTGGGTGGCTTTGAAGTCTCTTCTTGCTAATGAGCTCAGATCCTCTGATATTCAGGAGAAATCTTTGAGCTGGTCATTAGCTCTCCTTATGCTCTTTGTCAATAAAAAACACAAAATGATTTTGTTAACTGAAGACACTCCAGTGCCCAGGTTCAAAGCTGCAATTGATGCCAGTGGGCCAGGAGCTTATTTTTGGTCCTGGAGTCAGAGAGAACTGCATTCAAGTCTCACCTCTACCACTTACAGGGAAGCTGGTTAAGCCTCAGTTTTCTCAGCTGGAAGATGGGGAGATTGGACTAGATATGACCTCTGAGCTCTCTTCCAAGGCAAAATGGAATTAGAGCCTCAGCAGCAGGTTAAATGACTTCCCTGGAATCACACAGCCAGGGTCAAGAGAGATAGGAACCTAGTTCTTTTCTGACTCAGCCCCACTGCCTTGTCTGTCTTATTCCTAGTTTTGCCCAGAATAGGGCCAATTGATTGGGAAATGCTTGTTTTTAATTAGGGGGGAATGGGGGTTCCCAGGAGGCTGGGTGCTTGGCAGAGATAATGTTGGGTTTTGAAAGGACTTTGTGACCAGCTTCTCACTCCTCCTTCCCCCTAAAGCCGAGGGGACCAGAAGGAGGGCTTTGAACACTCCCTTTATTCTCC
>CM053775.1:3452873-3470373 GCA_028658325.1 Potorous gilbertii
TGGGTCACAGTTCTCAGGCAGAGAGGAGCAGTTGCCATCTAGCAGCTCTGTTGCCAATTTCCCAGCCCCTGGTCACAGTTCCAGGGCAGACAGAAGCAATTATTGTCATGATGAAATAAGGGAATTACCTATGCACAGATCAGGAGGACAGTGACCAGACTACTCCCCAGATCACACCATCTTGGAAGCACCAAAAACATACAAACCCCAAGACCAACCTGAGAAATCAGAAGGGAATGAAAGACAAAAACTCAGGCCAGTCACTGCCCCCAGGGGTGAGCAGAGCCCTACTCTAACATAAAGTCCAAAATTAAGAAATAAGCTGGAAAAATGAATAAAAAGCAAAAAAAAAAAAATAATCTGACCATAAAAAGTTTCCTTGGTGACAGGGAGACTCAAGACACAAATTCAAAAGAGGAACATGACTTGAAAACAATCTACAAGTAAAGCTTCAAAGAAAAAAAAATGAGGATAGATGTCAGTTCAATGAGAATTCCTAGAAGAAATAAAGAGATAAAAGAGGAAAAAAAGATTTTAAAAATCAAATAAGAGTGGTGCAGGAAAAATCAAGGGAAAAATGAGAGCTATGCAAGAAAACTATGAAAAAGGAATCAGCAGTGAGAAATTCCACTCAATCAAGAGAGTGGGAAAATAAGAAATGGTTGGTAAGTGAGACCAAGAGAGTGAGAGATGTATGGAAAGAGAGCTGTATTGAGTGAGAGATTCCTGGCTGGAGATACATGTGCTTTGAGGTATGTGTGAAAGCAGAATCCTGAGCAGTGAAAGATGGGTAGTGGTAGAAACAGGGATAGGCAGGAAAGCATGAAAGGAGAGAGCTTGAAAAGGAAATATGGATTGTTGGTAGTGATCCAGAGAGTAAGAGACATTATTAACATTATTATAGTATAATTAATTATAATATAATATATAAGTATAGTATAATTATAATTAATTATAGTATAATTAATGTTTGACTGCTTAGAAAGACCAGCTAAGTGAGCAATGCATTGAGTGAACTAAAGTACTAAATGGGAGTTGCATGTTTAAGAAAGCTAACCTCTGAGTGACAGATGAATGGGTATACCTAGAGAGTGAGAGATGAGTGGATGAAGAGAAACAGACAAGGAGAGAAGAGTGTATTAAGAAAGACAGAAAGGGAGAGAGTGATGGTGGGTGATTCATAGACACTAGCAAAAAGCTGAATGGATAGATCCAGAATACAAGAGGTGTCAGGATAATGAAACCTAGATGGTAGAAAATGAATGACTGGCAAGAAACATATGAAGTGAGATAGTTCAAATAAGAATTGGCAAGGCAGAAATGGCAAAAAGAAATGGATAGTTAGACCGTCAGAGAAGAACACATGAATGGAAGACGACATACTTGGTGAAAGATGGGTGAGTGTGCAGATCAAAAAATAGAGAGTTTTGTGTTTGGAGAGAGCTAGAAATTGAAAAATAGAGATCTAGACAAGGAGAGGTGAATGAATGGCAAGATCTAAACATTGAGAGACTGATAGTAGAAAAGACTGATATTTGAAAAGATAGTTGAAAATGGTTAGAAGAAAAAGGCAAGGGATGAACAGAAGAGCAAACTAGACAGTAAGAGATGGATGAATGGAAAAAATGGTAAAAATGAGAGATGGATGGTTAGTAACCAAGAAAGTCATGGATGCCCGGAAAGAGAAACAAGTGAGAGATGCTTGTCTGGAGATAAGAGTACAGTGAGTATATATGTGAAAGGAGAAGTCCTACAAGCAAAGGATGGACAGACAGGTCAGGAAACACGGAGAGTCAGGAAAGTAAGAAAGGAGAAATTTTAAGAATTAGATATGGAATGTTTGCTGAGAGCCTGCCCTTGAGAGACAGGTGAAAGGACAAATATACAAAGTGAGGTTTAGATGCTTAGAAAGATGACCAAAGTTAGAAATTGAAGGGTAAATTAAAGTACCAAGTCAGAATTACATGCTTAGGGAAAAAAAATATGCTGGAAATGGTTGATAATACAGGGAAATAGGGATCAATTGAGAGGCTTAGGCAGAGACTGGTGGATTATTTGGAAGGACAGAGAGGAGTCAGATGTGGATACCAAGAAGGAGGTACAGGCTGAAAGGACTGATGGAAGGGAAGGTAGAATGAGGGTGGGAAGAAGAGAGGACTCTAGGAGGGAAAGAAAGATGGGATAACAGAGAGAGGGTCAGAAATGACCAAGAGAGACCCAAATGGAGCTACACAACAGGTGGATCAGAGGGATGGATTCCATGGAGAAAACGCAATGGATCAAGTAACAGATGGAGTGGATCTCTGGATGGAGGAATACAGGTAATTATGAGGGAGGGACTGAGGCATCTAGGGATGGATGGAGTGACAGACAGAGGGGCAGGGGAACCTACCAAGAGAGGAACCAAAGTCCAGTGGCTTTGAATTAGGCACTAATTTCCCAGAAGGAGATTTTTCCTCCAACTATACCCTTCTTGGAGATGATGGACATTTCCAAGAGAATAAATCATTGCATCTGGGCAAAGGGGAAGGAAGGGAAATCCCTTCCTCCCTGACTTTGGAAAATCCAAGGGAGAGTCCCAAGCCTTCTTAAAGGAAAGTAAGAGAAAGAAAGGTGAAGACTTGACCTTTCCTTGCCTACTTAGTGGGCAGCTCTTCCTGGATCAGTCACCAATCCTTTTCTGACATTGCTCCCAATCAAGGAGCACAAATGAGAAGCCACTGATTGTCGCAAGGGGTCAGGGCAGTGTGGCCCACTGAAAGGACACAGGACCCAGGCCCATCCTCATTCATGCTCTCTGTAATGGTCCCCACTGCACAGGCAAGTAGACAGTATGAGAAAGAATAGGAAGGTGAAAAAATAGTGAATGGGATAAAGACACAAAGGCAAGAAGGGGAGAGCCAGGGATGGAGGTAAAGAGCCAAAGCCAGAGATGGAGCTAGGAAGAAAAGTGAGCTAAGAAAAGGAAGCAGACCAAGAGAAAATTAGAGGGAATGTGGATTGAGAGACAAGACAATGGTGTGCAAAAAAAGGGGAACATAACACTGAGGAAAAGAGACAAAACCAGTGAAGGATGGAGGGACATGGAACCAGAGAAAGAATATAAAAGAAAGAGGGACAGAGACAGCGGGAGGAGAGACAATGAGACAAAATTGGAGGCAACAAGAGACAGAGAGGGTGGGAGGGAGGGAGAGAAGGAGGGGGGAGAGGGAAAGAAGGAGAGAGAGAGAGAGAGAGAGAGAGGGAGAGAGAGAGGGAGGAAGGGAGGGAGGGAGAAGGAGGATGCTAGTGAAGGAGACAGAAACATAATTGGGAAAGAACATAGTGCTGGGGAGGGGGAGGCTAGAAAGACAGCCTGGGGGAGGGGGGAGGAGGACAGGGTCAGGACAGGGTTCTCTGTCTTCTACCTTGCCATCAAGCAGCTATGGTAGCTACAAGAACATGGGCTTGCCCAGTCAGCTTGAGACAAACCTAAGAGCCAAGGTCATCAAACAGTAATTCTGAGAGATGAACATTTACAGCCTTGGTGAGTCCAGAAGAGCCAGAGGTTCTGAATCATTTGCCAGCTGCCCAGTGGCTGTGGGACCATGTGGATAAGGCTGGGGAACCTGAAAAAGGAACGACGTGATGGAAGGGCTCAGCTCCCCATGTTGGAATATGTCTTCCATCTCCTCCTCAGCTGCACCAGCTCATCTGCCTGCCAGTGGTTGACTCATTCCTCATTCTGGACCAGCTTCAGGTCTGTTATCTGGACATTAGGCAGAGGGGAAGGAAGAAGGGAGGAAAAGAATCAGAGAGGAAGCAAACAGCAACAAGGAAGGGGAGGAGGGAGGAGGGAGGGTGAGGAAAGGAAGTCTGAGAGGAGGAAAGAGAGCAAGATGGAGGGAATGATCAAAGAAGGAAAGGTGGAAGGAAGTGAGGGGGACAGCAGGAAGGAAGAAGACAGAATTGGAGAGACAACTGGAGGGAGGCAAACCAGGAAGGAAAGAGGGAAAGGAGTAGGAAAGAGAGGGAAGAGAGGCTAGCCCAGGGGTGGGGAACCTACAGCCTTGAGGCCCCCTATGGCCCTCTAGGTCCTCAAGTGCAGTCCTTTGACTGAATCCAAGCTTCCCAGAAGAAATTCTTTTGGTAAGGGATGCTCTTTCTTTTTCAGTCCTGCCTGGCTGTATTTAAGAGAGGGGGCAAAGACTACTCTAAGTCTCCAGCTAGGAAGCAGGTACTAGTGCTCACAGCCTATTTACCCCACTCATGGTCCTGTGGTTGTTTCTTTCCTGCCTTAGGTGAACATACACTGGAGATGGCATAGAAGAACTAGCAGAGGTGTGGGAGCCGGAGTCCAAGCCAGAGGCTGCCAGCACACCCCAAGGAACAACAAGGATCCAGCTCAGCATCCAAGATACCACATCCTACAAGCAAGAAAGCAACTGCATTCATTGGCTGTGCCATATTCAGGATGTAGCAAAGGCTACTCTCCTCAGGGACCAAAGAGGGACAGGGGAATATATGCCCCCTGGGCTTTAGGGGGAAAGGAGACTTCTGTTCTTGATGTGGCTTCTCAGTGACCCTTATAAGAACAAATTGTTGTTAACTGGTTAAATAGAAGCAATGATCGACTGACAATCATGGGCAATGGAAGCTGAGGAAAATACGTCGGGGTTGGGGCTCAAACCAAAAGCATTAGAAAAAGACATCCCCACCCTTTCAGGGCCACTCCTAGAACCCTGAGCCAGGAGGGTTGGCCTTGGGATAGTCACTGCTGAACACAGTCTACAGGTGCAAGTCCTCCCCTGTGACCTTTGCAGGGGCAAGGGAGAAAGACATTAAGTGCTTGAGGCCCGTGGCTCCAGTCCCCCCAGAAAGGAAGCATGGGAGGAGGAGTCTAAACCCAATTAAGGGCAAAACATGTGGCCACTCTATAATAATTGCGTCTTATGAATGAAAGAGTTTCTCCAGACTGAGAAGAGACTCCAGATGTGGGGCAGAAATGTGGCCACAGATTTGACTCTTTTTCTTACAAATGAGCTCTGTTGAGCCTCTGACTTAATGAAGCTGCAGGCCCCAAATGGGGAGCTTGGTCAGGCTGAATCCCATCTTGTGACTGGTGGGGATGCTCAGGACAACTGTGCTGCAATCTCTAGGAGAGTGGCTGGCATGCAAGGTCACTGTCAACAATTCCCATACTTCCCCCTGACTTTGGATAATTAAGATCCATCATCCCTACCTTCTAGTAGGGCATAAGGAAGGCAGCACTGCTACAGTGCCGTGGTGCTCTAAGTATTCCCTGTAGCTTCACCCCTATCATGAGGAGGGCAATGGCTTAACCCAATTGGGGGCATTTAGTTAAAGCATGCCCCAGAGATCAAATTTGCTCTCTGAAAACATATTAACATGATGGGAAAAAAGAGAATATGTTTGAACTGAGAATAATACAATCCTGGAATGTTAGAATTTACTCACAAAATGTAAAAAAAATTCTTTATATCCTTAAGTAATCAAATTTAGAATGTCACCGGTTTTAAAATATGACCCATAAAACTAAGACTACTGACTCCATAATGTGTGTGTCCCAGAAGGCTAGGGGCTGAGGAAGGTCTGGGGGGAGGGAAAGGAGAAGGACAGGACAAAACCCTGTGGGGATGGGGCCTGATCACAAGTACATCTTCACGTTTAACCTTGTACTTGGCCCCAGGAAGTCTCTGTCCATGTAAGATGCCTGCCCTTCCCCTACTTGGAGGCAAAGAGGAGCCAGCTGTCATCCACAGCCCCTCTCTACCATCATGCCTGTCAGGCCCCTCTTTTCTTTTTCCTCAACTGCCAGGAAGAAAATACCCCGTCACCACAGTTGACACTGAGATATTGGAGGGGGGAAGCAGATATTTCCAAGTGTCATGATATGTGGTTGGGGGTGGAGGGAAGACAGAGCCTCTTCCACTCTCAAATTAGACACAAAAGAAATAAATTCTCCAACATATCCCATCGTTGCTGTTAAGTGGGGCTGAGGGATGAGGAGAGGTGCTGTTTGTGCCCTAGGACATAGGATGTGCCTTTGGGATCCTCAAGGAGATTAAGGATAAGGGGCGGGGGGGGGGGCACGGTCAACAAGTAGGCTCCCTGTGCCTTCTCAGAGTCCTTCGAGGGGGAAGGGAGGGAGAACTGGGCTCCCATTACAAAGAGACATGCCTCCATTTCCCCCTCCAAGTATGACATCCTCTGTTGCCAAGCCCCACACACTTCCCTCTATTCAGTTCCTATCAGTCAGCAAAAAGGGGAGAGTGACTACAACAAAACAAATGATCTTTGTATGAAGTTATAATGTGACTCTTAGTTAAAAAGTTTCCCATTTTCTAGAAACAGATAAAAAGAGCCACGCAGGAGAAAGATCAGTGCTCCCACTACCACAGTGTTCACCATCACTAATAGTGCATTACCAGGTTGGATCACAGGGATGCTGAGGACCCTGCCAACTCTCACAGTCTCTAGTCCTGTGGATCTCTACTCTAACTCTTGTATCCCAGTCATGCCCCTCCCAGAGAGCTCTTGCCATGCCCACCACCCAGAGGAGGCACCTGGAGAGGGGCCCGAGTTTGAACCCAATGAGAAAGATGCTTTTTCACAGGGCTGTGACAGCCAGAAGGCTCATGTCCCTTGGGAAAGGGAAACTCTCTCAGACTTGAATAGTATTAAAGAGATAGAAATGGAATGAAATGAAACAAAATGAAATAAAAGCCCTTGAAGAAAGGGAGTATAACCACAAGGTGTTGCTTGGGCAGGGGGATGGCGATATTACATGAAGAAGAAAGGAGATGGGGAGCAGAACCAGGTTGCCTTGAAAGCTAATGACAGTCTACCAGCCCAATACCTGGTGCCGCTTTTCCAGAGAGATCCTGCATTGAAATGATACAATGCAAAGTTCATTCCCTAGGGTGGTTTTGTGAGGGAAAAGCCTGCTTCTGGTGGGACTAACTGGGAACTCAATGACTGTGTCTGGGAGGGAGGAGCTTGTGGTTTGGGAATGCCCACAGTGGGCATAACAACCTGTGATTGATTTCCACCATTCTGATTAAAACTTTTATCAAGTATGTGTTTGTGAATTGTCTTAAATGAAGCACAACAGGGAGAGGTCATAAGGGATGGGGTGGGGGGAAAGGGGAGGTCAATCCATGAGATTTGATTAGATGGGGCAGATATTCTCTCTAGAGTAAGGAAAGGACAACTACACTCCCAAAGACAAGGCAGCATGGAGAGGGTGAAGACAGCCATCGCCAGTGGTGGACACTGCCTGTCAAAACATCATTTTAATAGGCTAGAAGTAAAAAAAGTCAAAGGAAAGGAAACCCTTCTCAGAACCCCGAAGCTGCTCTGGAAAAGCCTTGCCCGACCAGGATTTGTAGCTCCTCCTAGCTGCTGGGAAATGCTGCCTACAACAAACAGCATTTATACACTTACCTCTTACTGCACATGTTGTACTAAAGGGCTAAAAAAAAGGCAAAAACACGATCCTTGCCCTCAAAGATCTCACACTCTAATGGAGGAGACACTCTAGAAATACACACGTGCAGTGTAGGTCGTGTGTATATACACACATACAGACAGTAAATGGAAGATAATCTCACAGGGAAGATGCCAGGAGGAGGGAAGGAAAGGGAAAGGCCTCCTGAAGGAAGGAGGATTTAGGTGGTATCTTGAAGAAAACCAGGAAAACCAGGAGGCAGAAGTAAAGAGACAGGGCATTCCAGGCATGGAAGAACCACAAAGGAAAATACAGTCAGGAGATGGAGCATCACTGAATTGTAGAGCATGGGGAGGAGAGGAGAGTGCCAAATGGCTAAGCAAAGGGCTTTAAATGCCGAACAGCATCTTCAAGGTACTGGGGAGTTGCTGAGTAGTGCAGTGATCTACTTTAGAAGTTTAGTGGAAGAAAGACTGGAGTGGGGGGTGATTTGTGTGGCAAGGAGATAAATCTTCAGGCTATTGTAATAGTGCAGGTGTGGGGCAGTATCAGAAGAGAGAAGGGAACGTTTTCAAGGGATGTGAAGGCAGAAAGGATAGGACTGCAGCACAAATTGGATATGTGGAGTGGGGTAATAGTGACAATGACACCGAGCTTACAAGTCTGGGTGACTAAAAGGATGGTGTTGCCCTCAACAGGAAGAGGAAAATGGGGGCAAAAGAGGGTTTGGGGAAAGACAGCGAGTTCTGCTTTGAGACATACGGAGTTTGAGAGGCCTACAGGACATCCAATACTAAATGTCTGAAAGGCAGTTGGTGAAACAAGATGAGAGCTCACAAAAGAGATTAGGGTTAGATATAGAGCCAGGTGGTGCAGTGGATAGGGCATTGGACCTGGACTCGGGAAGATGAGTTCACATCTTGCCTCAGAAACTTACCAGCTGTGTGACCCTGAGGAAATCGCTTAACCTCTGTCTGTCTCAGGTCTCCTCACCTGAAAAATGGGGATGATAACAACCTGCATCCTAGGGCTGTTGAAAAGATAATATTTGTAAAGCGCTCTGCAAACCTTAACGCACTTCATGTCATCGTTATTGTACTAGCTGTAATAACGCCATATTGTTATTACATAGGATATCCCGAAAGTCTTAGAGCTTAAAACTTCACTAAGACTTTTGGGACACCCTGTAGAGCAAAGCATAACAAAACCATGGGCTTGTGATGCAGAAGGAGACATGGCCAACGCAGGAATTGGCTTTGCTTACCTGTGCATATTTGGAACGAGAGCTTTCTTTTTAATTCTTTATTTTCTGTTGCTGTGTTGTTCAACTGGGGTGGGAGAGAGATAAAATAAATAACTGCTCATTGATAAAAATTAAATTTAAAAAGGAAATGAGGGATCCATAGTGTCAAAGGCTGCACAGAGGTCAAAGATAGGAATTGAGAAAGGGCCCTTCACTCTGGCAATTAAGAGATCACTGGTGACTTTGGAAAGAACCATTTCAGTTCAATTAAAAGCATATGGCAGAGTACAGAAGGTTTGGAAAAGACTGAGGAAAGAAGTGGGAGCACCAGCTGTAGATTGCTTTCTCCACTAGTTTAACCACAAAGGAAAAGAGAGAGATGGAATGGAATAGGGATGGCTGGATCAAGTGAGAGTTTTTTAAGAATGAGAGATACGAATGAGTTTGCAGGCAGCCGGAAAGGAGCCAATAAATAAGGAGAGATTGATTCTATCTTGCTTAGTAGTTCTTCGTCCTTGATCTGGCCCTTGAAGGTGGATGATACTCAAGGCTCTGGAGAAACTACATTTAAAGTGCTAGGGGGCTAGAGCAAGGATGGGGCAGCATCACCCTGTCTCCTGCTCAATAGCTTCCTTTCAGCCTCCTATCCCCAGAAGGCAGTCTCTTAAGCTATAGGAATATGTTTGAAGTGTGATCCCTGCTGGTTGGGCCTGAACAACTCTTTGAACTGGGTTCAGCCCACTTGGCACCATGGACGTGTGGAGCTCAAAAGCATGGTGCAGCTGGACTCTAAACAACCTTCTTTACTACCAAACCAATCATCCTCATGATGGTCTATGCCCTGGAAGGGTGAATGGGGGTGAAAAGTCACTACACTGTTTACACAAACCTTTGACCCATTCATAATACTACTCAATCTATATCCCCAAAAGACCAAATAAAGACGCATATGTACAAAAATATGCATAATAGTTCTATTTGTAATGGCAAAGAATTAGAAACTAAAGGGCTGCCCATCGAGTGAAGTCAACAAGCATTTATTAAGTACTTACTATGTGCTAAGACACTGTGCTAAACCCTGGGGAAACAAAGAAAGACAAAAGATAGTTCCCGATCAAGGAGCTTACACTCTCTTGGGGGAGACAAGATGCTGACAACTATGTACAAACAAGACAGAGATGGAGTAAATTGGAGGTAATCTCAAAGGGAAAGATGGATCTGGAAAGACGACTGTAGAAGATGGGATTTTAGCTGAGACTTGAAGGAACCCAGGAAGCCGAGGTGAGGATGGAAAGAATCCCAGGCATGGGGGACATCCAGTGAAAAGGCATAGAGTTAAGAGATGGAGTGTCTTACTCAAGGAATAGCCAAGAGGCCAGTGTCACTGAAATGTACGGTGTGTGGAGGAAATGAGGTATGAGAACACTGAGCCAGGTTATGAGGAATTTTAAAAGCCAAACTGAGGATTTTACATTGGATCCTGGAAGCAATGAGGAGTCAATGGAGTTTACTGACTAGGGGAAGTAACCTGAGCTGAATAACAGAACTTATTATGGTATGTGAATGTGATAGATCATTAGAGTACCATAAGAAATGACTAAAAGGACAATTTCAGAGAAACCTACAGAGACCTGTATGAACTAATGTAAAGTGAAGTATGCAGACCCAGGAGTACAATTTTTACAATAAGACCAACATTGTATGCCTGACACTGTACACAAGAATAAATTCCAAATGGCTACATGATCTAAGTATAAAGAATGATACTATAAATAAATTAAGGGGAGCCAAGATGGTGGAGTAGAAAGACTCACCTATGCTAGCTCCGAGCCCACAGTCCATGGATTTCCTCTAAAAAGAACTCCCAACAAATTCTGGAACAGTGGAAGCCACGCAGCAACACAGTGAAGGAGATTTCCATTCCAGAGAGCCCTGAAAAACCGATCCCAAAGGTCCATCGCACCCCGGACAGGAGAGGAGCCCTCCCCTGCCCTGGCCGTGTGGCACTGAGAGGAGCGAGCAGATCCGAGCAGCAGGGACAGAATCTTCAGCAGCCACGAAGGTCCCTCCACTCACAGACGCACAGGTCAGTGAAAGAGACGGGCTGAGAGGGGAGCAGGGTGTCTCCGGGACTCAGGCCCCCTCGGTATGGGGCAAGGAATAGTTTATCAGTCAGATTTATGGAAAGTGGAGAAATTTATGACCAAACAAGAGATAGAGAACATGATGAAATGCAAAATGAATAATTTTGATTACATTAAATTGAAAAAGTTTTTGCACAAAATAAACCCAATGCAACCAAGATTAGGAGGGAGAGCAGAAAACTAGGAAAGAATTTTTAAAACCAGTGTCTGCGATAAAGGCCTCATTTCTAAAATATATAGAGAACTGAGTCAAATTAAGAATACAAGTCATTCCTCAACTGATAAATGGTTAAAGGATATGAACAGGCAGTTTTCAGAGGAAGAAATTAAAGCTATCTATAGTCATATGAAAACATGCTTTAAATCACTATTGATTAGAGAAATCCAAATCAAAACAACTCTGAGGTACCAGATCACACCTGTCAGATTGGCTAACATGAAAAAACAGGAAGTTGAAAAATGTTGGAGAAAATGTGGGAAAATTGGAAATTGGTGGAGTTATAAACTGATCCAATCATTCTGGAGAACAATTTGGAACTATGCCCCAAGGGCTATAAAAATGTGCATACCCTTTAACTCAGCAATACCACTTCTAGGGCTGTATCTTAAAGAGATTATAAAAATGGGGAAAAGACCCACAGGTACAAAAATATTTATAGCAGCTCTTTTTGTTGTGGCCAAGAACTGGACATTGAAGGGGATGCCCCTCAATTGGGGCATGGCTGAACAAGTTGTGGTGTAAGAATGTAATGGAATATTATTGTGCTATAAGAAATGATAAACAGGAAGACTGCAGAGAGGCCTGGAAGGACTTATGTGAACTGATGCTGAGTGAAGTGAGTAGAACCAGAAAAACACTATACACAGTAACAGCCACAAGCTTGAGATGACTGAGTTTGACAGACTTAGTCCTTTTCAACAAGGCAAGGACCTAAAATAATTCCACAGAACTCATGATGGAAAATGCCATCCACATCCAGAGAAAGAACTATGGAGTCTGAACACAGAGTGAAGCAGCCAATTTTCCTTTTTTTGTTTGTTTTTTTCATTTTCATGATTCCTCCAATTTGTTCCAATTCTTCCATGTAACATATCTAATATGAAAATATGTTTAATAGGAATGTATATGTAGAGCCTATATCAGATTGCATGCTGTTTTGAGGAGACAGGGGGAGAAAATTTAAAACTTATAGAAGTGAATGTTGAAAACTAAAAATAAATAAACTTTAAAAAAAATAAAGTAACTACAGAAAACATAAAGACTTGGGAGTCTACCCTCCAAAACACACAGGGAAACTATATGAGTACAACTATAAAACATGTTTATACAAATAAAGACAGCTAAATAATTGGAGAAATATTCATTGTTCATGGATAGGCTGAAATGAAAATAAAACCCAAATTAATTTACATATTCAGTTCCATGCCAATGAAACTACCAACAAATTGCTTTCTAGACCTAGAAAATATAATAAAATTCATCTGAAGGAGCAAAAGGTAAAGAGTCTTTTGGGAATTATTGAAAAGAGTGGGGTAAAAGGGAACCTAGCAGTACCAGACCTTAAACTGTGCTACAAAACAGTAATCTGCAAAACAATTTGGTCATGGTTTAAAAAAATGGAGAAGTTGATTGGTAGAGTCCAAAGGGTGGGAAACCTGCTGCTTTGAGGCCACATGTGGCCCTCTAGGTCCTCCAGTGTGGCTCTTTGACTGAATCCAACCTTCTAAGAACAAATCCCCTTCATAACAGGTCCACCAGAAATTGATTCTAGTCAATCTCAACCGGACCCTTAACTATAAAGGTGTTCCCCTATTGTCTCTTAATTGGTTCCTTGTCCTGCTCATGACAGCAACTGCTCCAAAATAAAATAAATAAAAATAACAAAATAGCCGTATTGAAAAAATACTCTAAGTAACTAACAGAGAAATGTGAATTAAAATAACTATGAGAGAAATGGGAAGTAAAATGACTCACGTCCACCAGAATGGCAAATTGAACCCAAAGAAGGGAAAATGACAAATACTGGAGAGGCTATCAGAAAACAGGTGTAATGTTGGTGAAGTTATGAACTGGTCCAGCCATTCTGGAAAGCAATTGGAAACTGGATCCAAAAAGCTATTAAACTGTACATCCCTTTGCCCCCAGTGATACCACTACTAGGTCTATACCTCAAAGACATCAGGGAATGAGGAAAAGGACCCATATGTACAAAAATGGTCTAGTAGTAGTTTTGTTTGTGGTAGTAAAAAAATGGAAACTGAGAGGGTGTCCATCAGTTGGGGAATGGTTGAATGAATTATGGTATATTTACGTGATAGAACCCTACTGTGCTGTAAGCAATAAGCCTAGGGAGGCTTGTATGACCTGACGCCAGTAGTGAATGGAATGAGGAGCACCATTTCTAAAATAATATCAATATTGTAAAGACAAAACAACTTTGAAGGAAAGAATTTTAAATTAAATTAAAATAATTAAAATAAATAAATAAATGAAGGAATGAATGACTAAATAAAAATAAATAGATAAATGGAATGAAATGGAAATAAAAAATAAAACAAAAAATAAAATACATAAAATAAAGAGTTTTAAAAGGAATTTTAAAAGAAAGCCTTAGAAAGTCTGATCAATATAATGACAAAGTGTGATTCCAGAGGACTCATAATGAAACATGTTGCCAATTTCATGAAGGAGATGTGATGAACTCAAGAGTGCAAGATTGAGACATATTTTTTTCTGGACATGGCCAATGGGAGAATTTGTTTTGCTTGTGTATACATGATTTTAACAGGAAATTTCAGTTTTTTGCTTTCTCAATGGGGTGGGATAGTGGAAAAGAGAGAAGGTGGATCTTCATTTAAAAAAATTTTAACTGCTTGGGAAACTAGACATCAGTTTAGCAGAAATTCGTTTTACATTGCTCTCTCACATCATATAAGATAAATTCCAAATAATACATCACTTAGGTATAAATGGTCATGTTATAAACAAATTAAGCAACTATGAAGGAAAAATCTATTGTAGTGTCATTCCCAAATCTGGACTTGTTCTGATTTTCTCTAGTCTCTAGGGACACACTTTGTTCTCTGTTGTTTGCTGGTGGAAAAATGTTTACAAATTCTGAGGATCCTGATACTAGGTCTCACAAATACATCCCAGATCCCTGAGCAAGGCTGCTGTATGTTCCTTTGGAGATCTTTTTTCTGTCATTGAGCTCTTTAGAGTATATGGCAAGTAATGAAATCCCTGAGTCAAAGGATACAAAAACTTTAGTCACTTTTTAAAAAAAAAAGATTTTCAGCTTGATTTACAGAAACATTACCAGTTCACAGCTCTACCAATAATAAAAGCCCCGTGCCTGTCTTCCATAACATTGACCATCCTCAGAGTTTTCTTTTTTGTCAATTTGTGGGCATGAGAGGGAAAGTTGTTTTGATTTGCATTTCTCATATCCTGGGTATTTTGGAACAATCTTTCATGTAGTTAATAGTTTACAATTCTTATGAGAGCGTTCTGTTCTTTGGATCATACTTAATCGTTATGTCCTGTCTGTACCCACTAAGATATCTGATGGAAAGATTTTTTTCCCCCAAATGTTTGTATTCTTAATCTTTTTACAATGTGGTCATGCAGGTTTTTCAATGTGATATGATCAAAATTATGCATTTTATCTTTTATGCTTGCCTCTCTCCTTTGTTTGAAGAATTTTCCACCTAATTATGGTTGTGAAAGATACCTGATGTGGTTCTCTCCTTTTTCTGAATTATGTGACTTTTAATATTCCGATCCTATGTGTCTATTTTGTACTTATTATGGTACATGGTCTAAGATGTTTGAAAACTAATTTTGACAAAACTAATTTCTAGATCCCCACTCCCATTTTCAAAAGAGGAAATGGGGAGATTGAATTATTGAGATTATTGAATTCATTTCCTTCTGATTCTTCTTTATGTAGTCTATTGCCATATTTAAGGACAGACCTAACCTTGTAACTCCTCTAATCCATCAATTCCAGTATCAGTCAGTAAACATCTATTAAGCACCTACTATGTGCAGGCACCACGGGTGAAAGATAGATCTTGCCACTTGATAGTGGATAAAATATAAACTCCTCGGTTTGGCTTTTAAGGCCTTTCTTAGCCGGGACCCAACCTCCTCCTGCAGTACAGTCAAACCCTACACCTCCCTAATCTATACATAGTCATTCCAGCTCAGTGCTGTATATATTTACACATGTACTTGGAAATTCAGAAAGATTTCACTCTTTATCGTTGTATGTACACAGCATAGTGCCTGGTACACACTGAGTGCTTAATAACGAGTGTTGCCCTTTTTGTCCAGCTCTATGGAGTGGCGCCTGATTTGGAGAGCGTGGCCATTCCTATGAAACGAATGGGCTGCGGACCCTCATGGGCTGCCCTCAGCCTGGCCACTCATCTTACTGTCACATTCCGGGAGGCCGAACTGGATTCCGGTGGAATTTACGCATCACACACACATTTTACACACACACTTAAGACGCCTCACTCCTCAGCTCACCTTAAGCGTGGAAGATCCCCCCAAGAGAGACAGGTGTGAATAGCGATGATGTCAGCCATCTTGCTTTCCCTCGTGGCGCCTGCGCAGTTGGTCCAGACGAGACTGGAAGCTCATTTCTGTCGCTCTAGGTTACGCCGCCTTATGCCCTCCCGAAAGGGGAAGGCCTTCATTTTCCCAGTGAATCGCATTTGGTGTTGTTCAGTCCTGCCCATCTCTCCATGACCCCATCTGGGATTTTCTGGGCAAAGATACTGGAGTGGTTTGCTGTTTCCTACTCCAGATCATTCCTACTCCACATCATTTTACAGATGGGTAAACTAAGGCAAACAAGGTTAAGTGACTTGCCCAGGATCATACAGCTAGAAAGTGTTTCAGGCAGGATTTGAACTCGGGATGACTGTGTGCACTATGGTGCCACCTAGCTAATAGAAGGGCACAGTATAGTGTTTAGTAAATGCTGCTGAGTTGACTTGACACTTCAGGAAGTGTCCTGACTTGTCTGGGCCTCAGTTTCCTCATCTGTGAATTTAGGTGATTAGATAGTTACCTCCTGGTATGTTTTCTGACTCTTGAAGTTTAAGTGCTAGTCTCCCATGTATCAAATCACACATCAAGATGATTGCTCATGGGTATCCACAACATTGGGTCCAGTTTCTTAATACCAAAATTGAATTTTTTTCATCATACTGTGTGGTACAGTGTTCAGAGAGCCCTGACCTTGAAATTAGGAAAATCTCCGTTCAGAACCCTACATCTAACACTCCCTAGCTGTGTGACCCTGGGAACACCTCTCAACCCATCTGAATCCAAGTGTCCTCACCTAGAAAACAAGGATAATAACAGCTCCTACCTCCCAGAGACACTCTAAGGGGCATGAGATGCCTCTCAAAACGTTCTGCAAATCTAAAACCTCTGTAGAGATGCAAACTAGTTCTACTACATAAACTTTGGTACCTCTGATCAAAATCTCTATTTTTAACATCCATTTCCCACACTTGACATGGTCAAAGAGGTTCACAAAATGTCTGCTAGAGAATAAGCATTCTCAGAGAAGATGGTGCTTCACCCTCTGAGTTGCCAAACCCAGCAGAGAAGAGGCAGAGATGGGAATGAGCATGTGACTGCAATTTGACTTCACAAACAACAAAACTCAGAGGCAGAACCCACATGTGGATAGCACAATGTCTGTTTATTGAAACAAATTGAATGCCAATCACACTGGCCACCCAGAGATGCTTCCTGCAGAACCTTGGAAACCAAATGGGACCTCCTCAATGGCCTGGAAGGAAGGAATTTCTTTTTGGAAGTAGGTGACAGACAAGCCTCAAATGATGTGCCTGACATTTAAAGTGGATAGTTGGCTGACAGGTAATATTTAGGGGTCCAACTCCACTAAGAAAATAAGGTAAGCCAAAGAGTTTTCTAGTAAGGATATAAATGGACTCTAAGGGCAATTCCCAAAGAAGGTTTCATACTCTTCTGAAAAAGAAGAAGCCTTGCAATGTATAGATGGAAGCAGCCACCCTGTGTGAACCATTTCAGGCCTGTTGAGGGCATAGACAAGATTACTAATGTTCCTCAAAAGGAAAGCCTATTGGTCATCAGCAGGGTCCATGCATGCCCTTGTCATGCATTCATGTCCTCTTCCACACTTTTGTTTACTTGTCTGTCATGACCCGTTTCCCTTAGTTTTTTCAGGGGAGAAGTAGAAGCAGCAGGTTGTGTAACATGGTTCTTGGGACCCTTCCACCTCTACCAGTCAAGGATTCAAAGTCAGAATTCTTACACATCTTTTGTGTTGCCAGCCCCTTGGGCAGAGAAATCTATGGACCCCTCCTCAGAATACAACTTTTCAATTATTAGATTTTATTGGGCGTATGGAACCCACCCATGCCGTAAACCAGAAAGTTCCTTTCTATGATAACAGGAGACAAGACAGCCATACAACTTGGGCTGCTGTGCAGAGTTTCTATTAACCAGGAGTAAATTTTATTCACAAGAAGGAGCAGAATCCTACATACAAAAGCTCCAACTGCCTCTTCTTCCTGCTGTGGCCATAGATGGATAAGAGGCCCACAAGTCTGAGCTATGGAAGGAAAAGTCCCCCAGCCAAACTGCCCAAACTA